>JAQIXL010002122.1:0-14244 GCA_034700245.1 Poikilolaimus oxycercus | reverse complement strand
GGGAAGGAGGGAGAAGTTCGCCTACCGGGCTAAAACTATGCCGCTTTTACGCTCCAGCGGAGCGGAGCGACGCTGGTTTTATTTGAATTTCATGGCGGGGCCGCATGCAATTTGGCGTTTGAATGTGAGAAAGAATGTATGGAATTATTCATATTGGAAGTTTTACAAGAGATGAAAATTGCTGGCCAGAAGGGCTCCATTTCGAAAATGGCCGGCGGGAACCCACGGTTGTTTTTCCGTGTGCCACTTTCCAATTGGCATATTTGCATGTCTCATCCTCCTAGGCGTTTTTTTGACTGCTATAGAATAACTTGAAACAAGATTTTTTTTTGAGTACAGATCTTGACGAATGTCGTGATGGAGAGCGTCAACCTCGAAGGCCTCGACGACGAAGATGTCCCATTCCTCCAAGAGGTATTCAAGAAAGAATCAAACGACCTTCTCGGCAGATCATGGCCGAGTACGCGACACCGCGTTGCACGAGGATCGGCTTCTCAAACTTTCTTGGTGTGCTAGAAATCGTTACTGAAGAAAATTTAGGTGGACTCGTCGAGCAGAAGAGCATTCGAGACTTCGTTCGCTCCATCACTTCGCTCAAATCTCTCAGGTTTTTATTCTAGAATAAATAATAGAACGGAGAAACCTTAATTCATTCGATTAGAGATGCTATCTTACAATTAGTATTGGTAGTATCGTAATCAAAAGTGGGAACAAAAGCAATGAACAGTAAGAAGAGTTATCGTCTTCTCCTAGAATCGACAGTTTGTTGCCGGCTCCAGTTTACGACAAGAATTTCTTCGAGATGATGCCGCACGTCGACTGCTTCTCCCTCGGCCACGATACGGTTCGTGCCGCGAAATTCTGAAACGAAAAGTCCAGAAAAGCAATCTGAGCAGCGAGGACTTCCGAACGGTGTGCCGCCGTGCGAAGGTTCTCCGCCTTGGTGTTTGTCCGCGTCTCAAGAGCGATGACCTTCGCTGGCTCCTCGAGGAGATGACCAAAAAAGGCTCCGTTCTCGGGTTGGTCGAAGTCGAGGAACAAACTTCTCAGCGACTTCTGCGCCTTCATCGTCGACGAACGCGAGGCGGAAGAGATCAAAGCGGAACTGCTCGGCGGGCAGAACCTCGACTCCCTGCGACTCATGCAGTTGGAGCTAGTGAGTTCAAAACCGTTTAGTTCAATGAGTGCAGACAAAAATGGGCAGCTATTTCCTCTTTGCGGCGGTTCTTCCATATAGCAAAGACTACTACACAAGCTTCACCATTCCCTATGTAAGAGCCTTGAAAGTTTCGAGGCTTCTTATCCAGAGAGGTCTTCCTCTCGGCTACCAAATGCCTCTCCAAACGATGAATGCTGATCTGGGAGCTGGAGACGGTCCGGCCATTAATAGGACGGGCCACCTCACCGCCCGCTATCAAAAGTTACATGAACATTGTAAGTATTGCTAGAACAAAGAGTGAGCGGGTATTGCAGCTATGACGTGGGAGATGTTCATGGAGCTTCTCATGAACTTCCTCGGCCGCCGTCTCCTGCCACTTCTCTCGCCCAAAGACCTGCTCGCCCTCGAAGCCACCTGCAAGTTCTTCAAGCACCTCATCGACGGGAATCTGCATCTGTGCCAGAAGTTTGCTGTTTGCAATTTCAATTTCAACTCCTAAAGGACCGATAAATGTGTTGGAATCTTCGGTCAGAACTTCGAAGTGTTCCTTTATCAGCAGAAGACCGAACCAATGGATCACAAATTCGTCGTGGGTCATGACAAGGAGAACGTCGTGGTCAGCCATCTCTTCTTTGTGCCATCTCTCAGTATCATTTGAAAGAGCTGAGCATCGATGTGGTGACGAATGACAACTGCGTCGACGTCCGGGGCCCGCCGCCGCGTATACCCGCGAGTCTCGTCGTCGAGCATCTTCTCAACAAGGTGAGTATCTGAAGAGGGGCAGGGAAGCAAAGCTTGTTTAGGTTCTCTCGCGAGTCGCCGTCAAGATGCTGGGAACCAACTACGTCGACAATCTCCAAATCTTCACTTCGGTCCTTTTTACTCATATAAGTAGGTTCTAGATCCTCAAGAAGTATCAGCGGCCGACGAAGCCTGGGACGACGAGTGAGCAGCTGAAGCGCGTCATCTTCCGGTTGAACGAAGGTTTTTTTTTTGCTAACCTCACCTACATACGATGAATTAGATACGCCGTCTGCGGAGGCCGTCATCGAG
This sequence comes from Poikilolaimus oxycercus, assembly GCA_034700245.1. Lineage (NCBI taxonomy): Eukaryota > Metazoa > Nematoda > Chromadorea > Rhabditida > Rhabditidae > Poikilolaimus > Poikilolaimus oxycercus. The sequence continues at coordinate 12,032 of JAQIXL010002122.1, read as the reverse complement.
TTTTGCCGCGGACTGCCGAAGTTAGAGACTCTTGCAATGATGGGATGTGACGACTGGAGCGCGGTGAAGGACGTCGTCTCCGAGCTGATCGTGCACAAGAACCGCAAGGCGTTCGTTTACGCCATTCTCATTCTGACCTTTCTTCGTATTCTGTTTGAGGAAGTTCGTTTTGTACGGCAAGGCAGAAGATGAGGAGGCGTTCTTCGCGAGCGTCGTTGATGTCGACGCGTGGCAGCTCGAGGACGACGTCTTCGTGCACTTCGTCCCCGACGGCCGTCGCATCGAGTGTAAAAGGGTAAGTGGAAGAGAAAGGAAGCGTTCGTTAGCTTCCATCTCTAGGTTTTCGGTGGCGTCTGGAAGAGGCTCGTTTTCTCAGCTCCGCTCTGAGAACTTCAGCGTTCCATTTCGATAAAGCATTTCTTTATACAGCATTGTTCCTATTAGCAGTAAAGCCGCAGATCGAGAGTTCAAAGCAGCCGGTCAATTCCACTAGCCACGCATCCCCCGAAGAATAATTTTCCTCGTTGAGTTTTGCAATCCCTTGTGTATATTTTGTGCCGTAGAATTTTTGGCTCCCGTGAATAAAACTCGACTGTTCTGTCCGTATTCTTCTAATCACTAATCATATTGTTGGCCTTGTTATGAGTAGTGAGCAGCCCCTCCCTGTTTGCAGAGAAACGTTTAAAGGGTGGAAGTAATCCCGGGTGTTCGAGTCTCTTTCGAGATGACACACTTTGAGTCGTCGCAGAGTGAAGACTTCATCCATGGGAACATTTCTTTATGATTGACGGACGAGCTCTGACATGAGAACGCGGAGAACGCGATGAAATCGATTCTTAAAGCCAGAAGGAAAAATATGACGAGACTGAGAATTGAGGAGAAAGCTTGGAGGAGGAGAAGACTTTAGACAAGACCCGAAGGAAGGAGCACCACGCGAGTAGAAAATGACTTTTGATGAAAGAAATTCTTCTTTCTGCATAAAAATTCCTGAAGACGTCGATGTTGAGGTTTCCAGACTGACCTCTTCACAAATTAAAGCTCTCGAGCAAACAAAAGGAACATCAAAGAGGTCAAAATGAAGGAACAGAGACTGGAGGAACGAGGACTGGACGAAGGCGCACAGCGTCTCCCCGTCGTCGGGATGTGAAAGGCAGCGCATACCTCTGCCGTTGTCGGCTTCTTCGGCTCTGAGGGCGCCAGCTTTGACCTGAACAACACGAATGGCAAAGTGAGAAAATCAACCGACCTTCGATAAGTGCTATGTTTTACTGGTGGCAGAAGTGTCGTCGACGTCCTCTTTGGAGTTGCGACTGCTTGGAGTTGCTTGAAGGCGTAGGCGAGATCGTAGCAAGACGTGATCCACGAGATGGCCGCCACACGAAGGCCGTGTCTGAGACAATTCCTCTTCACTCCCGACAACACTCAAACCTCTGTTTGAAGTCTTCAAGACGAAAGTTGGCACGATCCGAACAGTTTCGATGGCGACAAAACGGGCTGACTGCATCTGCGAGGGACGAGAACTGCGCGAAAAGGATAAAGAGCGCCGTGCCGCAGTGAGCCACTCGAGGCGGAATTGGCGGAAGATATTCCGCTCTCTGAAAACGAAGCCTTGTCACATTGCCGTGAATGTTTTCTGGTTTTTTTTTGCCTTTGGCTTTCTATTATTTTGCTTGGTCTGGCGTTCGGGAGACTCTCTTTGATGCCTCGGAATACCAATTTGCTAATCCCTTCATCCTCATTGAAAAATCCACAAATATTTGCTCTTGAGCATCTTCCGAAGTGTCTCGTAGGACAGCCTCTTTTCACAATCTTCACACATCGCGTGCTTAAGAGCTCTTCCTTCTCCTCCTCTCTTTCTTCTCTTTAATTCCCAGAAAATAGCCATAAGTGACAGCCCAATCTTCCTCTTCTCCCTTCAAGAAGAACAGATGGTAAGCCTCCATTAATCCTGGCAAAATTTCCTGTTTGGCCCCCGTTCTTCCCGCTCGAGTCAACCGGGTGAAACCAAGGGACGGCGGGTTGGCGGGTAGATCTGAGGGAGAGCCAAGAAGGCTCAACAGGGGGCAAATGCCAATCGCAAATCACGGCGGCCACAATTACCTGACCCGGCGCTAAGCGACCTCTTAGAGGAGAGCCGCTGTCGGAAGCCGGTCCTATGGGTCAATACACTGGAGAAGGGGTCAGATTTGGCAGCTTGAGAATTTCTTGCAGAACACTGGCTTACCGTGATGCCGCTGGTCGCCGCATTGTCAAAGAGACCGGCTGCCGGAATGTCAACGAGCATCCAATGGAGATGACCACTGATGCTGTCAAACAAGACCAAGCTGTAGGTTTCGTCGAGACCTGAAAGAGACGTTTCACCAATTTGTTCAGTTTCCGATAAGGAAGTCGTGCGAGTTGAAAAAAGACGTACCGACAAAATGGCGCGTAGACCGATGATAGGTGAGATCGGGTCGAGGCACCCGAAGAGCCGAGACGCGTGGCGGGGAGAGGACGGCGAGAGAAGAGAGCGGCGCGTCGCCCAGCGGGTCGGCAATCAAGGTTTCCTCTCTAAAGGTGAAATAAAGCGATTACAACAATATTATCAATTCAAAGGCCAAGAACGAAGAATCATCCAGCACATATAAAGATATCAACGCCAGGAAAATACCCAGTCGAAACTTACTTGAGAGTCACTCGTTGACAGCAGACACTCGCGTCGAGGTGCGGCTGCTCGAAAGCTACCGACATCCACATGCCTGAAACATATCACAGCCATTTCGTCGTTTCTTTTGTCTTCACTCACTGATCTCTTCAAGAGGAAAGCGTTCGAGGAACGGCGACTTGGGCTCTCGAATCAGTTCTGAAACACAATTGAAATCATTCTGAAAACTGGAAGTGCTGCTAGCCCTAATACCCTGAACTCGGCAAATGTTCTAGAGCCATCTCGAAGAAACATACTCTTTCGAATGAGCGAGTGACAATTGTCGACGAGGCCGCGAAGTCGTTGACGCTCGACGGCAAAGGCGTCGCTGCCCACAAGGATCAACGACGCTCCGATGAGGTCTGGAAGGTTCAATGTCTGTAATTGTCTCAGAGTAACTCTTCTCGTCAATAAAGAGCACAAAGTTTTGAAATCGCAGCAGTCCATCACCTGCTTTCATCTTTTCTTAGAACGCCTCCTGACTCCCTAGGGATCCTTTGAGGAGGGGCGAGAAGAGAGCGTAGTCTATTGAGAGCAAACATATCGGAGTTGAGAAGCAAGCCTTCTTCCAACTTCTTGAATTCGCGTTGAAAAAGTGTTTTGATCCAGTCCGCTTCCTTCAGCCTGACCACTAGGCTCAACTGATGTCTCTCCCTGGGTGGTCCCACTGCTTGGCCGTGCCAGCACACATTGCGTGACCCGACTACCAACTAGGGGCATCCCTTCTTTGTTTGAAGGAAGCGTCCCCCCCCCCCCCTCCCCCTCGAGTTCTGACTCGCTGCAGTCTCTCCTCGGCGTCTCCCTCCTCTCAGAGAAGAGAAGAAGGCGCATGGTGCGTGGCCACTCAGCGTGCTCATTTCGGACCTCGGAGGACTGCGCGAAGAGTGAGCAAGAAGAGGGAGAAGACGATGAAGAGGCGCGAAGAAGACGGAGAGGCGCGCGTGTCCGAAAAGGAAGCCGCAATTGTCCACTCGAGTGCTCGCTTCCTTCTTCTCCCCGCAATCCGCGTAGAGCTCTTCTAGTTTTAGTCGTAAGGCACGAAATTGCAGCCAATAAAACTGTGAAGAGCACGAAAAATGCTATTTTGGTTCCTGTTGTAGAATTTCCAAGGCACGTTTGCTCAAGGCGCGAAAAAGACGCATTTCGGGAAGTACAACGGAAGAATCCTTGTGCTTGACATAATGCTAAAACTTCGAAACTCGTATCAAACCCACCATCAGCGAGTTCATTCTTGAGCATGAAGGCGGGGAGGTCGAAGATCTCGCTTTCGGGGATCTCCACTTGGTCCCTTCTCTGGCGGAAGACGAGCACGACCATCGGATTCGGAAGCGAGCGGAAGTTCTCCGAGGGCTCGTAGTCTTTGAGGATCTGAGAAGCTCTCTTCTTTCTCCAAGTCTCGAACCCGTTTCTTTCGTGGGAAGTCCGAGACCAAGTAGTTCAGCGTGCCGAAGCCAACGTCGACGATCATCACGATGTGTCGCGAGTCAAACTCCATCTCTGGCCAACTGATCTGAAAGGGATTCTTCACCATTTTTTAGTTGAAAGCAACCTCGGGTCGTTTCCTGATCAAGAAGGGCTCAACGGGCTTCATGTCAGGATCCGCTTCGATGATACTGACATTGCTCTCGTAGACATGGAAGTCGTGATCGCAAGCACGATAACTGCCTGAACAAATAGATTGAATGAAGCCCGAAGCAAACCCTGTGCAACTCTGAAGGTGACTCGGGGGAAGATCTTCAATCGTTCAAGATAGGCACTGTGATAAGTCTTCACTCGGAAGAGTCTGGCGCCAATTGAGTGAAAGTGCTGAAACGTCTTTTGCAATGCCGCAAAAACATACATGAAGCTCATGTGGTCCTAGGCAATCGACGCTGTGCGCTGACTGCCTTGAAGAACAAATGGCTTTGCGCTGTTCACCAAACCAAAAACGTCTGAAACATACGCATTGCAACTCAAAAGGTGCTTCAAACCTGGGTCCAGCGACGACATCACGAACTCTCTCAATGCAAGTCGGCGTATCGGGACAGACTTGTGGCCGAGGAGCCACGACTTGGAGGAGGGAGAGGAGGAAGAAGACGAGTGTTCGCATTGTGTCTTCACTTCAGTCAATCATTCCTTCGCCACTCTGCAAGTGAGACACATTGCTTCTCGAAAAAAAGCTTCAATGACCGCGGCACGAGGTTTCAAAACACGATACCACGAGAAAAAGAAAAGAAGAAGAAGTTAGCTACACGACCCGACTTCAATATCTCTCTCTCTCACTGCTTCCCCTCTCTCAGCATCTCAAATCTTCATCTTCTCGATCCGCCTCCTCTCCCTGCACTCGCTTGAGCAAAGAGAAGCGAGCAGATCATTTGCTGTCTCATCCGCCTTCTCTCTTCCTCTCTCTCAAGTTTGCCCCTAAATGAAAATCCGCTTGTCAAAAACCGAAACGGGCCGGTTCCGTTTTCCCTTCAATCCGGCTGAAAAGCAAACCCAATGAGCTAACTACGAACTAGCCAGAAGAAGCCGTGAGAACCGTGATCAATCAATCATGCTTCCACGCGACTCGAGCAATTTGCCCTGTCAATATAGACTCGAGCGAGAGATTTTGAGAAATATGAAGCCTCACTCAAAACCAGCCTCCCCCTGTGAGATCGATTCTAATCACGGCAATAAAACACTGGTGATGAGGCGTAAATCTCTCTGATCCGAGAGGGAGGGCGAGACGATGGAGGTCAAGGAGGCGGAGAGGACGACAGGCAGGAGGACGGCTCGCCTCAAAGAGTTCGCACATGACAGCTGCCCCTGGACTGAGAGAGGGAGGAGGAGGACGGCAGCGGCATTCGGGCGACAAAAGGGCCAGGCGACCCGCTGGGCGGATCACGGGAGGGCTCTGTTCAGAGGTGGAGGAGGGTTTCAATGGAGTCTCTATCCAATCCAGGGAGGCATAGCAAAAAGAAGAGACTCCAAGGATGGCTGTGAATGAAGATAACTGTGGAGTCTTCCGCGGTCACGCACATTGAGACAAATGAAAGAGAGGGACAGCCAGGTGATGGGAGACAATATGGGGGAAGCTTCCCCTTGAAGGAGTGAAAGACAACAAAGCCGAGAGCGCGCCGGCCACCGCTCGAATAATCTGCTATTAGGACGGCGAGGGAGTCGGGGCGGGGCTTCCACCACGCTGAGGAGCTGGCGCCAGCGGGCTTCCCGCATGTGCTGTTGATGTGGTGTTGCTGCTGCCAAGGAGAGAATTGTAATCAACAAGCTCGACGAGTATGTTTCAGGCGTTCTAAATGAAATAGTGGTTGGCATTCGAACTTACTGGTCCGTCATCCGGGAACAGCGGAAACAAGCTTCATGAGAAAAACGTTTACAACAGTTTATGACTTCCTTTGCTAGGTTGTTGTTCGGGCTGTTTCAGCCACTTTCACATAAAGGTAACTTCTACTCTTGGAAACGAACTTTTGAAATCGAAATTCATGCATGCCTGAAAAGCTTTCCCCTTTCTCCTTCCCTCACAGGAGGTCAAGGCGAAATAGCAGTTGACAGCTTGTGGTCGTGGAGGACGACGTCTCGAGTGGAAGGCGAGCGGGGCGATTCGGTAATTGGCCTCTCGGCTCGTTGATGCACTGCTCCGTCTTGTCGTCCTCCTTGTTCAAGGCGTCTCCGAGAGTGGACTGGGAAGAAGGGGAAGGGTCAAGATCGAGGAAGACGAGGGAGGAGGGGGCAGAGGACGCGCAATTGCTCGAGTGCCGAGTCGAACACCACTTGATCTCATTTCGCCTGCTTCCCCTTCTCCTCCACGGATCTGCCTCATCCTCCTCTCTCGGACTAGGCATTCCCCCCTCGTCGATTATCCCTGTCTTCGACTTCGAGCTAAGGGCGGCCAAGGCATAAATAATCGTCCTCCATCGAGTAGACGAGGGAACTTGATGAAAAAGCCGGCTGTCAACAGGATTTACCGCTCCTCAAGACGATCTGCGCCTATCGAAGAGCTCAAAGAGGAAAAGAGAGAAGGAGAGAGGAGTCAAAAGACACCGCCTGTCACGGCTTCCCTCTCTCGTCCTCGGATGACCCCAGAAATCGGCATTGAGAGGGAGCCTTCAAGGAGATCGAGTTTCAAGAGTTTTCACCTTCTGGTCGCCTCTCGAGGGCTCAAATGTGCGAAGGGAAAGCCTTCGCCCGAATCCGATCCGTCAGTTACAGCGACAGAAAAGGGGAAGATCGAGGAAGACGAATGGAGATCGAATGGCTTCTTCCAATGCTGAAAGGGGCGAGGTGATGGAAGAAAGAATATCGAGGGAAGTGGTGAAAAGCTGCCTATGGGAAGAGAATGGCGAACGATTTGTAATGAGCATAAAGCTTACTTGGATGCTTTTTGATTTTCCGATGGAGTCCATACAGGCATTGCCCAAGCATTTGAAGTCAGGCAAAAGTATTGACTCGAAACTCATCTAACTCAAAGACTCAAAATGACCCGAGTAGAAATCAATCCCCTCTCATCCCCTCTCCTCTCATAATTACCCGCTTCACACTTTGAAGGCCATAATGAAGTCGCCCTCCCATCGGCACTCGAGAGCTGCCAACTCCTCTTCATCCAAGGTCGCCATCTGGGACTGGCACTAATTAAACACGAGAAGACTGTGGATCAAGGGGGGAAGGGCAAACTTGGCTCGAATCTGTTTCAGGAGATGACTCGGAGGGGGCCCGGAGTGTGGGTCTCGTGAATTTATTGACGAAGGTGTCGCGTCGCATTTCGTCTCGTCGTCGCCCTCGATGGCTGCCGCATGAGGGGACAAAGGCCGAGAGAGATCTCCCTCTCTTCTCTTCTCCTCGACTCACGGCATGAGTCCCGAGTCGGGTGGGAGAGACTTGGCTGGAATAGTCGAAAGTCGCACGCTTTTTCAAAAGGGTCGCCGACCGGAAAAGCGGGGAATAGCTAACTCTGAGATATTCTCTCTTTCTGCAGTATCGTACGTGAATAGAAGAAACTCTTGAAGTGGTTGCCGCCAAAACCGGACTTCCAAGTGGCCGAACTCTATGGACTTCAAAGTCTCCTTCAAAATCTTGAAGTTCCTCTAATTAGCTTCAATTTCTTCTCAAAAGCTTGACAGCGGAAGAAAACTCGGAAATCCGCTTCGAGACTCGGACTGCTCAAGCGAATGTTGTTGACTAGATTGCTCCCTCAATTCACTGTGAAGAAGGAATAACAACAAGTCCTAAATTCTCGCTCTTCAGCCAGCCGGCCCAATTCAACATGAACGGCTAAAGTTTCGCACTCTTTTCTAGGTTTATGGCGGCTCCCGTCGCCAAAGTTTGCAGCGCTTCCCCGCCGTGTGCAGTGACCGTGTCCGACGAGGGTCGGCTGGGTCGAAATGGGCAAACAATTCGCCATCGCCAGGCTTTACCGCACTAAAAGTTCCTCGCATGTTCTGTGCTCAAAACGATGAAGCTGCGAATCTCTTTTGAATATTATGCAACTATCGATTGAAATAAAAAAGATGGAGGCGCTAGACACAATAGCACAAAGGCAATAGGATCGACGTGGAGACGCATTTGCTTTGTTCGCCATACTGATTGAGGCGTTCGAATGGCGCTTGGTTGCCCATGGCCATCACCGCAAAACCGCTTCCTTCGCCTCGAATCAAAGTCTAAAGACAAAAGCATTGCAAGTGAAATAAAACCCACCTTGAATTGGGCATATCCAGGTCTGACTTCTATTGACACCTCGTAAAGGCGAATGTAGTGTCTCTCGTCGATTTCTTGTATGTTCAAAATCTATTCGAGAATAATTATGAGGACTTCTCAAACCCTATTTAGCACGAAACTCGCACAAAGTTCTGCTGACTCGTTTCTCCTCTGCAAGAAATCATTGATACTGTCGACGACGAAATTGGCCAGACGATAGACCGTCGTTCCGTCTTTTCTAAGACGAATTATGATACTTTAAAAATCTTTCATACAGGTCAAAGAATCGATACGTGCACATGCAGTACTCCATAGGAATTGGTAGCGTTTTACAGTTCCGAGGTTCTGGCAGCACTCGCAAGACCGAGGTTCCCGGCATTTTTTCCGCATTGACTTGTTTCTTGTCGAAATCCGGTAATTCCTCAGTTTTTGAAATCTGGGAAGCTGAACAGTTCGATTTGTAGAAACAAACTTCTAAGATGTCTCTGAAGGTAGAGTAAACGTCCAATAAGGTGAGAAGCTTATCACGGTTGGTTTGAAGGTTGCGATGCAGAATTTGATGCTGCATGTTAGCAAGCAATCGTAGGAATCAACACACAACAAACCTTTTCTGGGTCTCTGAGATGCTTGGGCAAAACCATGTAGAGAGCCGGATTCTTTAATTCGAGTCGGCCTAAGGGCGACTCCAAGATCTAGCAGCGCTTTTGATAAATAATGAAAGTAAAACCTTTCCAAACCGCAGACCATGATCGCCCATGATGAAGAGGAAGGCGTTGTCGAACTGCAAAACGAGGTGTGTGCAATATTCTGACAAACTTAGGGAGGCTTTTCTGACAAAGCAGTGCAAATATTCCAAACCTGTTCCTCGTGCAACTTGAAAAATGTTTCAAAGTCAAAGTCGGCATGAAAGAATTGATTGCCGCCTTTATCATGACCAAGTTCCGTGTTCCACATCAGGCTAAATTTTGGCTTTCCTAGAATTATCACAACTGCAAAACCAATTCTTTGTTACCATTTTCTCTCGGTGCATCGAGAAATGCTCCTAGATAGTCGAGCTCTAATTGATGTTCCTCGATGCAGTTCTCCTTTCGTAAACCAGTCAGCAAAGAACAAAAGTGGATTAAAATCGAATGCTTACCATGTGAACCTCCTTCTCATTGCCAAACGTGCTCATCAAGCGTCGAAGAGGTCTAAAAAGCGCTCCTCGGAAATTCCAAACCTACTCCAAGCAATGATCACAGGGTGTCGCATTAAACGTCTTGCAGCCAAGGTATTCGAATGCTGTGGCGTAGGTGCAGAGCTCGTTGAGCATGGTAGTGTATCCTGAACACTTCTCGCCTTGATTCAATAAATGTGTAAATATTGTCATTGATCTACGAATTTCCAAGAATAAAAATTTTTTTTGACACGTACCCGATATCCGAAAGTCTGACATGATGAAGCCCTTGTCGTCAAGGAAAACGCCACATATCGTGTCTAGGTTCCACTCGGCCTCCAAGTCGGGGAGACCAAACATCTCTCGATCCAAATACGTGGGTCGCTTGCCTGCAAAAAATGCCGATCATAGCATAGATCCAGGCTAATTCTTTCGCTTAGTGCTCACCGAAAAGAAAGGCATAACCATTTGGTCTGCTGTTCAGTCCAATCTTGTTCAACTTCAAGAAACTAATCGCTTTGAGTCTTTTCGTGAGGAAATTCACCGTGTCCGGCATGACTCTGAAAAATGTCTAGTCGTTTTCCACAAAAGCACTTGCACCACAATATTCTCCTCTCAAGAAACCGACCTTCTGAACTGTGTGCTAGCCAGCGAATCCAAAACTATAATGTGAACGTCTGGACGCTGGTAGGCCTAAAACTCAAAGCGAAAGGTTCCTCCAACCTGTGAGCCATTAGCCATTGGTGAATCTTGCGAACTGCCTCTGAAAGAAACAAAACAGTTTACTGATCGTGAGTCAGATTTTTGCTGAAACTTGTCGAAGGACTTACTTCGGGACGAAAATCTGTGAATGAGCATTCTGGAAAATGCTCTTGTTATTTCCATCGACAAAGCACTTTGTCAAGATTACGTCGCAGTCCAATTCCACTCCTAGTTGGATTTCTTTAGTTTTTATTTCCTTGCCTTCAGATGTTGGATGCGTCGCATTTAGAACATGCTCCGGTCCCGATTTGACCGTGTGAAAGTCGTCCATATATTGGCATCTGCAACGTTGCGAGCTTGCTCGCGCAGGAAGAAAAACTCACACGTAGGTGCATTTGAGCTGCGTGAAATTTTTGCGGCTTGAATCCAGACTCAGAATTCCTTTATGCAACCGCGTCCAGGAGAACCAAGAGCGATCACATTCTGCCAGGGGATCGAAGCCAGGATCAACCTTGTCAACAATCTGAGCCACGCGTCAACTTTAAGAAGCACAAACCGACGCTTCCCAGGGATCATAATTCTTCACCGGACACTCGTCAAAGATATCAATACGCGTTCCTGAAAGAGTTTTGTGTTTGGTCTAAAAGAATCGTGGCAAAAACGTCGCAGTCAAGCTTGGAATGAGCAATAGTTCAAAATTGTCATCGCTTTTAGGTCTCTCTCACACGTTTCACACACGTCTCCTTATCAAATTTTCTTGAGCCTTCGCTTAGACAACTATACGCACAAGGTTTCCTTTGCGCTGCACAGCCCCTTCCCCGCTCCATTGATCGTTATTTATGGCGACTCATCATTACCCTGACTGTCTGCTATACCCCTACGAGAGGGAGACAAAGAAAGAAACGAACTATTCACTGACGGATTGGCAAAGTCTACTGCATTGCCGGCGAAGAGCCGCATAGAATAATTATTAACCGAATTTAATAGTGCGAAAAGCATCACTCCACTCAAAACGCACAAAACAATAAATATTCGCATTATCTGAAAAATTGTTATTATCCCGATAAACACTGGAAGTTACGCTTCCACACGATAATGATACAGCACTTCGTGTCGAATAACTCCAAGCTTTCGTTTTTCGACTTATCCTAAGACTCTCGCCAGAATAAAACTTCTCTAAAAGCTTCCTGTTGTACGTTAAACAAATACAAACCAGATGGACCCTGCGACGGCATCTTGAATCACTTGGACGACTCACCTTCTCTCAGACGAAATAAGACACATTCACGCTTGTCTTCTCACTCAATGCTTCATGTAAGAGAGGCAAGCACGCGTCCTGTCGACGCGTGGCCAAAAAATCAAGCGCCCTATCAGAAGAGCGTCTCATCCATTCCTAGCGCGTTAGAAACCGCGTCCTTTTGAGTATGAAGCACACATTTGATAATGGCCAAGACGTGAATGCATCGAGTCTCGTCCATTCAGTCTTCTGCATTATTTTAGCATTTTGCTGAAGCTTAGTAGTTTCAGTCCGATCAGATGCCAGCAAAACAGCCGACTCATGTAGCAGTCGCATGGACTTTTTCTATGTCGCGTTAGCTCCTCATGTTTCAGCTCACAACTAGTAACCCCTCGTCCTCGAGGATCACGTGTCTGTGTTGGCAGCTATCAGTACTTTGCAACGCATGCAAAGTTTCCCTAGACATTCGAAAATTATTGGAGACAATCGAGCAGTGCCTTGAGGACTTGAAACAAATTCCAGCGCCCTCCTTCCCTCGCAGTCTTTCATCCATCGTCGTCGCGAGCGGACGTCTTCTCCAGCGA
>JAQIXL010002121.1:0-14244 GCA_034700245.1 Poikilolaimus oxycercus | reverse complement strand
CTGATCGCCTATCAGCGAGGGCCTCCGTGTGCGCGAGCCGATGGCGGTTTACCAGTTCTGGAGAAGACCAAAACCCGGTGTCGCCCTCTTCTCCTTCTCTTCCAGAGGCCTCTTCCATGTCCTTCTTGAGGTGGTGTGGAAAACTTGCCAACTGTGGAATCCCCCTCGACATCCCTTTCAACGTTGATTCATCCAACCACAAATCGGTGATGTCAGGCCCCTGTCACTCGACAACTCTTTGGCATTCCTCCTGGAAGGGGCAACGGGGGGCGCGCCTCTTCAACTCGCGTTCTCCTCTGCCCCGTCGCTCTGCCGAGACGACGACGGCGCTCGACTGGTTTGAGTGTCGTGTCGATTGGAGACGCGCCCCCTCTGCCCTGCGCCGTCTTCTTCCACCCGTTCCGCCGCAAGACGCTAACGCTTCTCTCGAGTTTACCCTACCTTCACAGAATAATATCGCCGTTTTCAGGATGACCTCCTCGGAACTGTTGGAGTATCCACAGTACCGATGCTGCTGCAACGGCCTCAATGTTAAGGTTCGTTCTCCGTTTCTAGAGGAGGGAGTGTCTCTAGGTGGGTAGTTGGATCATCGCCGTAATCTACGCCATCGGAGCCCTGCTCTACCTCGCCGCCCTCATTGTTGCAATTGTTCAATGGGCAAGGGGAGACAGCGAGAATGTCGCCGTCTCAGTTCCTTGGGCTGTGATTGTGGCTATCGGCATCCTCACTGTTATCCTTCTTCTCATCGGCCTCGCCATTGAAAGCGGCTGGCTCCTCGTCCCGTGGCTCATTGGCCAGGTAGAGTCAAGACTTCAACAAGAGCTTTTCAGTTCCTCCACATCATCATCACCACAATTGTGGCTGCCGGAATTGCCATTGGAGCTTTTATTCTCGTTGTCGCTGGCAAGAATTCGCAGTTCCGCAAGGATTTCGTCACTGAACATTTCAAGGGAAAAGATAATGTTGTGAAGGAAGTGAACAACTGGGAGATCGTCATCACGGCCACCATCGCCCTCATCATTCTCCTCGTCTATATCGCCATCGCCTTCTGGTTCTGGACCGTCATCAACCGCGCCCGCAAGTACTTCGAGACCAAGAAGCACGAGGGCAACGTCGAGGCCGGCACCTCCAAGACTGTCAGCACAACAGCACGCTATACGGCGTCCGCCGGCTCGGGCACCAATGGATCGGCTGCCGCCGCCCACCAGGCTGCCTATGCTCAATACTACGGCACCTATGCGGCGCATCCCGCCGACTATTACTCGCCTCGTCGAGTCTATCCCGCTTACTAAGCCTTCTTGTATTTGTGTGCTCAGGTTGTGTCGGGGGAATCTCTCTTGCCTCTATCTCGCTCTTTTCAAAGAAGATGTGAACTTGTCCAAAAAGAAGAATTGTTCTTACAAGAAATAAATGTTTTGAAATGAGAGAAACTCGAGAGGGAATTCCACTTGAGTGAATCACTCAAGACGTGACTCCTTGGGGGAAAGAGGCGCGAGAAGAGTGTGACGCCGACAGGTTTCGGGTCGATATTCTTCGCGCATCGCCCTGCTCTCAGTCTTCCCCGTTGAAGGAAGGAAAAGGAGCTCTCCCTCTGTCGTCAGCATCGCCTCCGGTCTCCCCTCTTTCTTCTTCTTCTCCTTTTGCACATCTCATTTAAGCAGCGTGTAATTACGTTGTGCGTTTGCAGCGGCCTTCATGGTCTTGCTTGAGAGAGACGTCTATCGATGTTGTGGGGGCAAGTTGGATGTGAAGGTTGAGTCTCTAGGAGATAGAGACAAAGGAGACTTTAGACCGGAAGCTGGATCATCGCGGGGACGAGTCTCGCCTATGTCCTCCTGCACTTCATCGGCTTGTTGGTGGCTCTCTTCACAGTAGATGACAAGCACGGCGTCGTCTCCATTATCTCGGTGCCGGCCATCGCCCAACTCGTGCTCATCGCCGTGGCTGTGGTCTGCCTCTGCGCCGGACTCGCCCTTCGCAAGGCCTGGCTCCTCTGGCCCTTTCTCGTCGTGCAGGTTCTCTCTCCTCTCGAGCATTCCAACGGTTTAGGTCCTCGAGATCGTGTTCCTCTTCATTTTTATTGCCTGCCTCATCTTCGTCTTCGTGCTTTATCTGCTGGCTGACCGTGGCTCCGCTTGGAAGACCGACCTTGAGAAACAACTCGGAGAGAATCCTTCAAAGAAATTGGTTGTCTATTTGACTCTAGCTATAATTATTCTCCTTCTTGTCGTTTCCGTCATCTTTTACTTCTTTCGAATTGTGAACAGATGTCGAAAATACTTTGAACATAAGCGGAGAAGAGAGCTGGGCGAGAGTCCAAGTCCTTGTAATTGTACTGTTGCGACGTATCCCAGCACGAATGCCGTCTATTACGGTGGCCCGTATGTCTTCCCCGGAGTGGACTATTATCCCTCTCGGGGCCATATGCATCCTCCAGATTAGAGATTTCTTACATGTCCCACATCATCACTTTTATTGTTGTCTTTCATCGATGCTTGTTAAGTTATTCGCCTTTGTGGGTGTGCTTTAAATCGGGTCATAAATCGTCTAGTTCAACTGTTGAGGACCTTTTAGTAGAGGTCGAGCAACTAGGCAACAACCTTAAAGAGTTCGGTCCGAGCTGAGTCACAAAGAATTGAATCCGCGTTCGTGGAGGAAGCGAAACTTGTTGGTGGATGGTTCGATGGGTTGACTCGGTTCTACTCAAGGGAAAGGGTTGAATAAGCCCCTCTCCCCTGCACTAAAAGGGCAGACAATCTTGTTATGAGACAATTTGGTGAGGAAAAAAAGATTGAATCAATCGATGTAAGACCAAGACCAAGACCAACACAATTACGTTCCGTTTTCTCATCTTTGCATACTATGCTCATCCGACTCAAGGAAGGAAGGCAACTTCGCTTTACTGTAAGTCTCCTTCAGGAAAGAGGAGAAGCTTCGACTCATGACGAACCGAATTCGAAGTTGGACTGAAAATGTAAGAAACTCCGAGCACCTTGCCGTTCTGAAAACGTAGAACGAGAAGGAAACCCGACAGGAGCGGTACTGTATTTGGTGAGGAGAGAGAAAGTCGCGTCGCTATTGGTATAAATGGCCAACTGGTTCGTCGAGGGAAGCGCCGCCCGTCGACCTCCACGTCCGCCTCCCCCGGTCCCCCACCCTTTTCCGTCCGTCAGAGACCTCCTCGACTATCGTCTAGAGATGCCTTCGCTCACGGAGCCGCGATTCCGTTGTTGCTGCGGACTCACGGATGTTAAGGTTTCTTCATGTTCTCTTTAAAGAGTCGTGGTCTAGACGGGAAGTTGGATCATCGCTATCGCCCACCTCGTCCTTCTCATCATCTCCGCCGTGGCCTTCTACACGAATCTCGTCGTGAAATGGGACGAGTCGAGTCTGAAGACGGGCACCATCGTCGGCTTCTCCATTCTCCTCGCCCTCAATCTCCTCGCCGTGGCAGCTCTCATCTTCGGTCTCCTCAAGGAGAAGTCTGTCCTCCTCCTCCCGTGGCTCGCCATCATGGTTCCTTCTCTTTTCTTCATTCAATCTCATGCTTGTTCTTGCAGGCACTCACAATACTCGTTACCCTCCTCGGTCTCATCGCCTACATTGTCATGTACATCATCTATTTCGTGAAGGACGAGCACTCGGAGTACAACAGATGGTTCGTGAGGAACATCTTCAACAAAGATCCCGCCAACCCCGATCCCATCTTCACCGAACACAAGACGGCCATTGCTTGGACTGCCTTCGCCATTACCATCATCTGGACGCTTATCGTGCTCGCCTTTTACTCCTGGTTCACGAGGCCCGTCTCCAGTGTCCGTCAGTACTTTATCGAGAAGGAGCGAGTGGGTGACAGCGGCAACGGCGCCAACCTCAAGCAGATCAACAACGCCGACTATTACAGTCCCTCTCGTGGCAATGTCTAGGCATCTTTGTTCTTGACACTTTCCCTTGCATCTCTTCCTCCTTCTGTCATAATTGGCCTTTCTCTCAACTCTGACAGCCTTCTTGTTGGAGGACAACCAACGATGAATTTCATTCTTTCAAGAGTAAACTTGTGGAAACAATATGGGACTCTTCTCCCCACAATTCTGACCGTTTCTAAGACGGGTCTCCTTGTGTTGACGAGTGAACATTTCTCGCAGAAGAACGAAAAAGGAAGCGACAGGTCGCAGAGGGACTTCGTCGCGTGGGCGACCTTGCTGACACCTTCTCCTTTCCTTTGCCAACGGCCAGAACATTGTCGTTGTTCCCATCGAAATATGCCCTCGCTACAGGAGCGCCGTTTGCGCGTTTGCTGCGGTCTCATCGATGTGAAGGTGGGAGTGAAGGTCGTCGGCGATCTCTAAAGGGTTTAGGTCGCGAGTTGGCTCGTTGCCATTCTTCACTTGCTGGGCATCGCCGCTCTAATTGTCGTTGTGTTTCTCGTTCTTTTTGAAACTTGGCATGATTCGACCTTCAAATGGGCCTTCACCGGTCCTACCATCTTCGGATGGGTCCTCAACATCCTCGCCGTCCTCGCTCTTATATTCGGACTCATCACCGAAAGACATTTATTCCTTCTCTTCTACCTCATTATAATGGTTCTTCTCTTTTGAGAACTCAAATTTCAGGGCATCAATCTCTTCCTCGCCTACTTGGTGATTCTGGCCTTGATTGTCAGTTACATCCTCTTCCTTGTGACAACTCGAAGCTCTGACTACAGTCACTGGTTCGTGGAGAATGTTGTGCCAGAGGGAGCTCCTCATCCTGCTTGGTACACGGCCCTCGGACTTGTTGCTGCTCGAGTCGGAGGTCTTCTCATTGGAGCCTTCATCCTCAAGCTTCTCATCTATCCCGTCTATCAATGCCGAAAGTATTTCAAAGAGAAGGCGGAACAGAGAGGCAACATCACAGTCAAGGTGGTTCGCACGGAATAAGCAGCTTCTCGACTTCCTCATGTAAAGACTTAGACTTCAAAGATCAATTCTGATCAATAAATGATGTTCATTAACTCGAAGGTGTTAAAAGAGTTGCAGAGTCTCTTTACACTTTCTCCGCGTTCGTCGCAGAAAGGGAGCCATCGAGCTGATCGTTCTTGTTTTCTAAACAAACTCGTGATCAGAGAAGGTCGCTTTCTTTCGAGCCCTCGAAGGGGGGGGGGGGTTGTTGAGTGAATTGTGACCGACGAGGCGACTCGACGGA
Source organism: Poikilolaimus oxycercus (assembly GCA_034700245.1). Classification (NCBI taxonomy): domain Eukaryota; kingdom Metazoa; phylum Nematoda; class Chromadorea; order Rhabditida; family Rhabditidae; genus Poikilolaimus; species Poikilolaimus oxycercus. The sequence continues at coordinate 9,060 of JAQIXL010002121.1, read as the reverse complement.
AATGGATCGACTGCCCATCAGCTGCTCTCTCCTTCTCAACTGGTTCCTCCTCTGTTCTCTATTGGAATGCCAAGGGAGAGACAAGACGAGAGGAGAGGGAGGAGGCCCCAGTCACAACCCCGAACACGTCGCTGGCAGCAGTTAAACTCTGCGGGTCGCTCGCCAAGGACGGCAGAGAAGGAAGAACAGGTTGATTTCTCTGCCCGACTCTTCCTGCTGCGGGTTACCCCTCCCCCTCTTTAAGGCAATTCGGTTTTCGAGCGCGATCGCTGCGCTCCTCCTTCAGTCGACACGTTAGTCTTTTTCGAGGGGCCAACACTTCGAGACACTCTAGTTGCGACGATTTCTTTAAAGGAGAAAAAGAATATGGCAATGGCACACAATTCACACAAGTTGTTAGTCTTTTGATGCAGCGGTCCCTCCGAGGCAAACTTGAAGAGTCCAAATCAGATGCCCTTCGCCACTGAATGGCTTGAAACAAATCTTCACATTGCCGAGAGTTGCACGAACGACACAGGACCGTATGCTTTTCGGCGAAAGACTGACAAAATGCCAGAGAATGAAGCCGCTTAGCTCGTGAAGGAGTGGAGGAAGACCGTGCTGGATAACCGGTCGCCGTGCATCCTCGGGGGCGCTTGTCCATCCGCGCTCCCCTCACCTTTCCGCCGCTGCCCCTCGGCCTTCTTCTTGCCTTTACTTCTTCTTTATTCTTTTTCTTGATCAGCTTCATTGATTGAATGGCGTGGGAACGAGCGGATATCAATGACGACAAATGGAAGTTCCTTCGTTGTATGAATGTTCGGGTGAGCCAATCGACTCTCTTCAATGAAATCAATTCTTCCTTCAGATGGGAACCTGGATCATCTGTGTTGCACAATTGCTTATACTTGTTTATCTCGGAGATCTCTTGCTTCCAAAGGTGCTTGATCATTGGGACGACAAAGTGGAGGAACAGCATAAACTCATGTTTGACGTCTTCGGTTATACTCTCTACACCATTCTCATACTCGCCATGCTCGTCGGTCTCATCTCCGAGAAGGCCCTTTATCTTTGGCCCTTCGTAATCATTGCTGTGAGTCCCTCTTGAGGGGTTTTTTAATGTGTTCAGCAAGGCATCAAGATCATCGTCTACATCCTGGCCGTTCTAGTGATTGCCCTCTCAGGCGCCGCCTTCCTCTTCCCTCGACAATTGGAGAGAATCTTCTTCGCCGTCTCCAAGATCCAGATCGACATCTCTATGATCCTAGCCACTGGAATGGCTACCGGCACAGGACTCCTTAGTTTCAACAAAATCGTCTGGTCGAACGTCGTGAGCTGTGTGAGTCGCTGTCGACAATACTTTGCCGCCCTCCAAGGTCGTTGGACTTGTCTCTTCTGCTTGAATGTCAAGGTTCGTTTTTAGGGTACGGTAATTGAAGACTTTTCTAGCTTGGAACCTGGATCTTTGGAGGGATTTGTGTGCCATTCGCGTTGTGGTACACGATAGTCATCGTTGTCTTCCTCTTCGATCATTGGGATGTGCCGGCAGAGGAGTTGAGCATCCTCGTGCCCGTCTTCTTCCTCTACATCTACTCCATCATCTCACTCGCTGCACTCTTTGTTGGATTGACAAGACAAAAAGGCTCTTACCTCACGCCCTTCATCTTTCTCATGGTCTGCCTCCTCCCTCTCTCTCTTATCTGATTCCCTTTCCAGTACATAGCAATGTTCCTCTGCCTCGCGATGATTGCTGTGACCATCCTTGTCGTGGCTCTCTATCTCTTCTGGGGCAGTTTCACGAAGCTCGTCGACGCCCTCCTCAAGCGCCATCTCGACTTCGGCACTCTTCTCGAGCTCGTCATTACCAGGGCCATCGAACTCAGTATCTCAGCGATCTTCTTCAACTGGGTAGCACAAGTGGTGAGCGGCTGTCGCCGATACTTCAGCAACCTCGAGCAGTTCCTCAAATTTGATGTCATTTGAAAGATTAGAATTCCTCTTTTGCGTGGTTTGTAAATACTCGAATAAGACATTGTTGAAATGAGAAAGAACTTGAGAAACTCTTTCCCATCGAGCCAGTGGGTCAGTCCGAGATCAAGTGCGAGTCTGTGCAAACAATGACTCGAGCTGAAAGTGTGAAGATCTCACTCTTGGTCATGAAGGTCTGAGTATACCTGGATTCGCCGTCATTTCCTCCTCCTCTTCCTCCTTTTTAATTGACAAGTCTAGTATCTTCCTCTGGTACAATCGCAACATTCAACCCGAGCAAAGAGGCAAACTTGTATCGTGATCGCGAACTCTGGAAGGTGCCGATAACGCTGCCCGCGGGGGTTCTGTCGTGGAAAAGCCGAGGGATACCCGGGTCGGAAGTCGGGTCTTTCCCTGCAACGCCTCCGTCTATCAGTCATCGGGTGGTAAATAAAAGGAGGGCAACCAGAGAACGCTGCATTCTTCTTGGACTTATCGCTGACTTTCTCTTTCTGAGATGAGAAGAGCAGTACTCCTCCTCGTCCTTCTCTATTCCTTCGTTGATGCCAACCCGGTACAACGAGCGAGTAAAGGGAAGCAAGACCCCGAGCAAGTCCATCTCTCCTACCTCGGCGAACCGACTTCAATGGCCGTCTCTTGGTTGACCCAGAAGTCTGGTTCGTTTTTCTTTTCTGGAGTATGTCTTTAGTTGATGGAACTCCTGTTGTTTATTATGGAACAAACAAGAATTCTCTCCTCACCACAGCCACAGCAGCGGTGACTCACTTCGTGGATGGCGGCGACAAGCAGAAGAAGCGCTTCACTTACAAGGCCGTCATGACCAATCTCCTTCCACGCACTAAATACTGTAAGCTCTTCAAGGAAGTGAAGGAATTCCTTTCAGATTACAAAGTGGGCACCCTCGACTCGACTTCGGATGTCTTCTGGTTCACGTCCTTCCAAGCGGGAGAATTCGAGTTCAAGGCGGCCGTCTTCGGGGATCTCGGCGTCGAAGGAGGCATCTCCACCGAGCCCCTTGTTGCCGCTGCAAAGAACAACGACTTCGACATTGTTATTCATATAGGTGAGAGTCTTCATCTCTTGAGTCTGGAGTCTTCCGGAAGGAGGGGCATACGGTGTGTGATGGATGGCCCGTTCCCTGCTCGTGTTCCCTTGGCTCGTTATCAAGGAGCAGCATGTGGCGTCCCCGGTGGAGACAGGGGGAATGACGCGTTTGAACTCTGATGCCGACGGGAACTGCTTGCAGGCGACCTCGCCTATGATCTCGACTCGAAGAACGGCGATCGCGGAGACGATTACATGAACTCGATCCAGGATCTCACAGCTCATGTTCCTTACATGGTAGACCTCTTCTTCAAATGAATCTCTCAGACAATCGCGGGCAACCACGAAGAGAAGCAAGACTTCTTGCACTACAAGATGCGCTTTGAAATGCCCGAGAACAACGCTGGATATGATGACAATCAGTTCTACAGGTGAGGAAAGAAGAGAGGGAAAAAGCTCCTTCAGCTTCAACCTCGGCCCCGTCCACTTTGTGGGCTTGAGCTCGGAGTACTACGGCTTCGAGATGCCGAAGGAGGCGAGTGCCCAGTTCGACTGGCTGAACAGAGACCTCCAGGTCTGTGGTCCTTGATCACTTCCTATCAACTTTTTTCTTTCTCTGCAGTCGGCCACCTCCCCCTGGCTCGTTTCATACTTCCATCGCCCCTACTACTGCTCCAACAAAGAATCCGATGGCTGCTCGGGCAAGGTCGCCACTCTTGTAAGAATTCAAATCCGCACATTTGCATCTCTCAGCTTCGAGGAGGAGAAGGTGCCTATCCAGGTCTCGAGAAGGCCTTGGCCTCTGGAGGCGTCGACCTAGTCTTTACTGGCCATGAGCACTCCTACGAACGCACGTTCCCTGTCTTCAACGACGAATCCTACGACCAACCAAAAGAAGTCTATCGAAATGCTCAAGCAGCCACCTACGTGCTCTCGGGAGCAGCGGTTCGGTCATCTTGTCCTTGAAAAGACGCCAGCTTTCAGGGCTGCCATGACATGACCCCCGAAGTAATCAAGACCCCAAAGCCGTGGTCTGCTGTCCGGTAAGAGCGAGTGATTGTCCGGGAAAACTCGGTCTCTTTCCAGCTTCGGCGACTACTCCTACACCATTCTTCACGTGCACAACTCTACACATCTCCACTTGAAACAACGTTCTTCTCTCACAGGCGATGATCTCGATGACTTCTGGATAGTAAAGGACGCCGGTCATCGGCCGCATCCTTTCTGACTCTCGAGTAGAGACTTCTTTCAACGGGTTCTGCACAATAAATGTACATGCTGATAAAGAGCTTTCATCTTTGCTTGCAAGTCACTTCACTACAAGTTGAAGAGAAGCCGGACAATGTGGGACCAAGCCAAAAACAAGAGACTGAGACCATCTTTTGTTTGTATTGTGTTGTGTGAAACTCATCAGAGGAGAGGCGACGTTTATCTTTGGGCAGCTTTCTCAGAAGACGCGCTTCGGGGCGGCGGAGTTCCTCGGCTTCGTGCTGATGCGGCGGACGGCGCTCGACGCTTGCTTCGCTTTGCCCCGACGCGAGTTCGAACACGAAGATCTGAACACTTTCAAGGGGAAGAGGGGCCTCACGTGAGCTTCTGGACGTCGGCGAGGACGGCGTCCATGAGGGGCCGCTTCTCGGGCTCCGTCTGCCAGCACGCCTTGATGATGTCCTTCAGCTTCGACGGACACGTCGGCGGCACAAGGGGACGGAAGTCGGGCTGCGCGATCTGCTCCCTTCTTCCTCCTCCGTCCTCGTCTCACCTTGGCGCGGATGTCGGCATGAGTGAAGTTGGCGAAGGGCTTGTCCGCGTTCGTGAGGATCTCCCAGCAGACGATCCCGTAGGCGTAGACGTCGGCGGCACGCGTGGCGAGTCGCTTGGAGAGGACCTCGGGCGCCGTCCTGCTCCTTCTCCTCTCGCTCCCTTCACTCACCAGCGAAGAGGGATGGGCTCTGTCGGCGAGAGCTTCCACTCGTCGCCGCGCTTCGACTTGCCGAAGTCGGAGACCTTGACGACGTGCGTCTCCTCGACGATGAGACAGTTGCGGGCGGCCAGGTCGCGGTGCATCGTCTTCTGCTGGTGGAGGTAGTTCAGACCGGCGGCCACGTCCGCGCACATCCAGACCTTGTCTTCCGTCGACGTCTGTCTCTCTTCCCTCTCCCTTCTCCACTCTCACCTTGTGCTTCTTCAGGTAGACGTCGAGGGAGCCGCCCTTGATTAGTTCCATGACGATCTGGATCGGGCCCTTGCTCGCGACGACGCCCAGGAAGCAGACCAAGTTCTATGAGAACTCCTCTTTGGGTTACGGTAACTCGAACCTCGTGGTTCAAGTCTCGCATGAAACGGGCTTCCTTCATCATTTCATCGATCGTCTCTTGCAGCATGCTGTTGGATTTCATCTGAAGCCTCTCCCACCCGAGTCTTCACTTGCCACTTTGCAGGCGATCGGCATCGCGGGACGCTTGCCCTTCGCCTTGAGGACACCGGCGTAGACGTAGGCGAAGTTGCCCTCGCCCAACTTCTCCTTGTGCTCGATGTCGTCGGGGTGCAGCTCCCAGACCTGGATGCCCACCGGGTTGATTAAGATGGGGCCGTCCTTGGCGAGGATCGGCCGCGAGCGGAACATGTACCATCTGTCTCTTGAGTCTCTTTCTCTCTTCAAGAACCTAGCGAGTTCCCCGATGGACGAGGCGGCGGGCACAGTCGTCTCCACGTAGTACGTGTGAGGGTCGGTCGACTCGTTGACCCAGACGGGGAAGTGCCGAAGACGGCCTTCCCAACGCACGGAGATGCACGGCTGAAGAGCTTCTCTTCAGAGAGAGGCGCACCATGGCGCTGTAGCCGCCGGCGGCATGCTGAATGCGGAGACAATAGTCGCCGTGCTTCTTCAGAAGATCCTCCACGTCGTCCACCGGCAGGTCGCCGTGGAACCAGTCTTCATGCTCTAAGTCCACGAGCTGCTTCTGGTACTTCTCAGGCAGCGTATAGTCCACGGCCGTCGACGACGCCTTCAAGGGAACCGTTGAAGAGGGTAGAGGAAGGGAAGGAGAGGGAGTCGAGGAGGGAAGCTGCCGCACCGGCTTCAGCGGCGACATCGGCGAGAGCGGCGACTGGGCCACTGGCTCGGGCGGCGGCGGCTCGGAGGCTGGCTGCGACGACGGCGGCTGCAGCTTCGCCGCGGAGGCCTTGACCCTCTTCGAGCGAACGGTGGGCGTCTTCGAGTGATGGTTCTTCGGCGGCATCTGTTGCGAGGAGATCCGAGGAGGGAAAGGAGAGCACCTTGAGAAGAACCGACTTCGGAGGACGAGGAGGTACGAATGCCGAGAGGAGAGGAGCTCCTCTCTAAGTTTGCATCCACTCACAATCCTCTGACTGTCTCTCTACGCAATTTGAATTCGCCTCCATCTGCCGTCTTTTCTTCAAGAAGCGAAGTCATCCAAAGTTGCAAGCACCTTGAATGTGGAGGAGAGGAAGAGGCAACTGCTTGAAATGGGAGCAGCATCTGCAACGACGAGGTCTCTTTCGGTAAAACTGAATTGGATGACAACTCAAACCAAGTGCGAGCGCAGCCACAACTACATCAAGAAGGTCCACTTGGAAGTTTCCTTGCAGAAGATGCTCCACGAGGGCTACATCATCAACGACAGAGAGGTGGACATCACCGTGGAATTCGGTTCGGACGCTCTTTGCACTTGCGCAATCACGCAGCTCCTCAATTGTTCTCTCAGAATCAGGAACACGACGCCGGACTTCATGACGCCGAGAGACGATTCCGACGCGGTGCTAGTTCTAGAGGGACAGCGCCTCCACGTCGGCCAGCAGCTCCTCGCCGCCCACTCGCCCTACTTCTCTTCTTCTTCAACCTCTCTTCTTCTTTGACTTGAAAAGGAAGCGAAACAGAAGGTTCGTGGAAAAAATGTTTTCGGGAAGCAAGATATCGTTCAGATAATCTTGATCAAAAGCGTCAGTCGAGACAAGATGGTTCTCTCCTTCTTCGCTTCTCTTATCTCCTCGAGATTGTCGACAAGAAGCTTCTCTCCAAGGACGTAGCAATTCAGTGTTTGTTTGTTGGTTTTTTCTGCAAGAAGGAGTTCCGTTCAGATTGTAGCTCTCTTTGAGCCTCATCAGAAAGTCTTCCAACTCAATTGTCTCTCTATGAGAGTTAAACAGCTGCTCCTTTGATGACGATGTGGAGCAGAACGCAAAGAGATAAGAGTTTATGGTGAAGAGTCAGCATGTCTCAGGCCGAGCCGGGAGGGGGAGGGCCTTCAGAGGAGGGCCGAGATGAGGAGGATCAGCGAGAGGATCGCCATCAGCAGACCGAGGCCCGCCAGAAGCAGCACTACGAGCTGCAACTCCTCCTCTCTTCTTCTCTTCTTGACGAACCCGGAAGACGCTGGCCTTCCTGGTGCGGCCGCTGCTTTCGGGGTTGTCTTCGTCGTCACTCTTGCCCTTCTTCTTGGCTCTCTTGCGAGTCTTGGCGACGGCTTGGGGCGGCGGCCGCCAGGTATCGTCTTCCTTCAAGTCGCTCCTCGGCGAGCTCTTCGTTTTGCTCTTCGACCGCCTCTTCCCCTTCTGATCGGGCTCGTTCGTCGGCTCCGAGTGCGGGTGCTTCTTGTCCTGCTGCTTCGGCTCCGCTAAACGGCCTCTGTGAATGTGAAAAGGGCATCGTGCCTGGCGGATAGACGATGCCCGCTGGTGGTCTCGGTGGTGGCGGTGGACCCGCCGGTGGTGGTGGCTGCAGCTGCGGCGGCGGTGGAGGCGGTGCGAGAGGGGAAGGGGCAGGAGAAGGAGCAGTAGAAGGGGGAGGGGGCCTCGGTGGGGTGGCCCCGACGACGGGCGTCTCCGGCACGGGCGGCGGCCTCTCGGGTGTCGTGCCTCCTCCCCATGTTAGTCCCGGTGGCTGGGGACGAGAAGGCGGCGGCGGGGCGGCTCCCTCGGCCGGCGGTGGTCCCAGATCCTCGTAGAGGTCTGCCATCGTTCTCTCTGCAAGAAGAGTCTCGAGAAGAACTTCCTTGAGAAGAGAGAGTGAGCAGAACTTACGATTAGGCAAAAAAGTAGGCCGCTCGCTGCGACGATCCTATGACAAACGGAGACCGCCTCTCATGTAAATATGCTTGTGTTGTGCGAGATAATCAAGATCATTTTACTCAAGGAGTCAAATGAGGCACTTGAAATTGAGAATGATCTCTTCAGTGCCATCATCGCAGTTCACAAGTCGTCGCCCTTCTTCATCGAGCAGCGAAGAATGGGCGATCGAAGTGAGGGCCTAGAACTCTCAAAACAAGTTGGGTGATAAGATCATAAGAGAGAAGAAGAGAAGAAGACTCACCTGGTAGCCGCGTCGAGCGAGCAGTCTTTGGTTGGCGATCGCCGTCGACTCCGAGATAATGCCATCGATGCCCCCTCCCTGGAACTCCATCATTGAGAACGACCTCCAAAGAGAACCCTTAGCTCGTCCTCTTGCTCCGTGTTGTGAACAAGACGACCTCCAATGCCTCGTCCTTGGAAGTCCTTCCTCACATAGGCGATCTCACGATGCAGCACCGTGTCCACGTTCGATGGCACAAACTTCCAGATATTCAATCTGTTCTGAGAGTTTATCGTAAGAACTTGTACTTGTCGTCGAGACCGAGTCTGGCAACAGCGGGTCCCTGGCTGTAGTTGTCTTCCTTCACGGCCTCTTCTCTTCTGGACACACTCGTCAGCAGTGTGCCCACTATCTTTAAGATCCTTTTTATCTACGTTTCTTGTAGTCCTTTCAACAGTCTCGAAAAGGTCAGAAAACGGACTTGGTCTGAAAGGCGATGGCGAACGACGATGGAGAAGTGCTCGCGCAGACATCTCTTGAGGGTCGCCGGCATGCTTCTTCTCAGATCCTCACTCCGAACGCCAAGAGCCTGAAGAGAGCTCTCACCGACAGCAACTAAGATCACACGAAGAGTTAATGAGACAACTTACTCGACAAAGAGTCCCATGACAATAATAGCCAGCACAGAGGAATTCAAGAAGTTCCTCGTAATCAGCTGGCGTCGCCGTCTTGAACTC
>JAQIXL010002120.1:0-14247 GCA_034700245.1 Poikilolaimus oxycercus | reverse complement strand
GTGGCAGCCGCCTCCTCACCAGTGTGTAGCGACCGCTTCCCCCTTTGTTCTCAATGGGCTCGAAGAGGGGAATGCGCTAGAAACCCTGGTTTCATGCTTGCCCATTGCTGCGAACAATGTCGTCGTCTCGTCTAGTCTCTTCCTCTCTCACTCGGGTCTTCTTCCCTTTGTCTTTCCCCTCTCGATACCATTCTTCGGGTTGCAATAAAAGTCTGCGAACTGACTTGAGGAGACAGTAATGTTCGGGGAAGACGTAGAAGTGCTTCACCGGGGGACAACGGACTCGGATGATCTGGCCGCGAGTCGGAAAGATCTCCTTGTCGCCGAATAACTCACGGGAACCCAGACCTAGATCTATTCAAAGAAAGAAGAAGAAGAGAGACCGGTGCAGTTGATGACGACGTCGAAGGCTGCATCCAGCTCCTCGACACTCTTCACCTTGCGTCTCTCAAGCACTCCGCCTGCTTTCAGGAATCTTCAATGGAGTGAGAGAGGGAAAGAGTAGAAACTTGTGAGTGAGGGCCTTGAGATGGACGGTCGTCTCGATGGTGAAGGTGGTGAAGAAGAAGACTTGTCTGCAGATGTAAATAGCCGAGAAAGGGACAAACAAGAAGTCGGAGAGCCCTTGGCGACGTCGTTCCTCATCCGAGAGCTCGTGGAAGTTCCAGACTAGATCAGCCCAGAAAGGACGTTCTTCTCTCTCATCGTTGCACTTGTAGCTGCAATCTCCCTTCCTCCTCGAGGAGAAGGAAGAAGACTCACCCACTGGTCAGCAAGACTCCCTCACTCGGCAACTCTCGAGAACGAGCGGCGATGTAGTTGAACGTCTCTGCACACCAACGCCTCAAAGAATCGAGATGAACGGGAAGGACTCCTCACTTGAGTTCTTCTTCAGGATTTCCACCGACGAGGTAAGGTTGCCAGTAGCCCGCCGCCACATCGCTCGTCAAGTCGGGCGACTCGCTCTCCGACACCACTCGCACCTAGATCCATTCATATGAATTCTTCTATTTCTTCTCTTTACACGAGTGTTTGGTGGTTTGTGATCATGGAATCATTTCCATTTTCTTCTTTCTATCCTTCTGCAAAGCATGACAAATGTGAAGAGGGCACGTGCCATTCCAAGAGAAACTCCAACTCTCAGACCTTACCCCCTCCCCTTCTCCGATACAATGCGGTCGTTTCGACAGTCATCACGGTCCTTGAAGAATGATTGTTTCTCGCCTCTTCCGCCCTCTAGCTCCCCCCCTCCCCCTCCCCCCACGTGCCCCTCGATGCACTTCCAGCCTCCCCCACCAGGAGATGCTCATAAATGGAGTGCTAGTCTTTGATCTGTGGAAGGCGTCGAAGGGAGACGCAAGCATCGCCCCCTTCTTCTTTTCCACCTGAGAATGCTGAAAAGGAGAAAGCTGCTTCATCTCGCAAGAAGTGACAAATCTTCATCACAAATCATAAAAGAAAAGCAGAAGTAGCAAAGCAGAAGAAAAAGAAGGCGAAGGAGGGACGAACCTGAGCAGTAGGGAAGCGTTGTTGGAGGAGGAGGGCGGAGGAGAGACCGGCGATGCCCGCACCGAGCACGCACACCTTCATCGCGCACTCCGGGCTCTTCTGATAGTCGCCCTTCTGCCCCCTTCGACCCCATCAAGACCCTGAAACGAGCCCCGAGACGCACGTTCTTCCCCATCTCCCCCGTCACCCCACTATTTGAGAAGTCTAAACACAGAGGAATAAGGAAGAAAGAATTAGAAAAGAGTTGTAGACATCAAGTGATCTAGCTTTTCTTGTGCCTCTTCATTCCTGGTTTGATTTATTCAACTTCTAGACCAATTGATTCCTGGTTAGAAACTAGCGAGATGTAGACCTTCATGTCACACTCCTCCCCAGTCCAAAGGCATTGCTGCAAGCAAAACCAGGAAGAAGAAGTTGCTTCTCTGATCGGGACATTCCCTTCTCTTGTCATAAGTTTCCCTCGTCGTACTTCTTTCCCTCATCTCTCGTTCAACGTGAAGACGTGAAGATGAAGAAGAAGAAGAGGAAAGGCGGAGTCTCGGGTTTCAATGCAGATCGAGAAGCGAGTTCCCCTCTTCTCTTCTCTATTTGGTAGCAGCCAGAAACCGACGACGAGTCCCGATTGTTCAGCCGCGACGTTGCATAATGAGGAGACGGCCATGTTTATTCCTTCTCCCCCCCCCCCTCGCCTTCTCCCGGCGGATATCGCGAGAGCTGCCAGATGCGAACGTCTTCTTCTCTCTCTCCCTTGCCTCAAGCACTGTATCGGCGCCTCCTCTGTCCCTCCTTCCCTCGCCAAGTCGCCGTTCCCTAGCTGAAGGACCCCAAACACTGCAAACATGCGCCCACAATTAGCCTTTGTTGACACCGAGCTGCATGCCTCGTCGAGGGGAGAGAAGACTTCGCCCAACACTCATAAGAGAGTATCTGGCAAGGGATGAAGAAGAAGAAGCTTTCTTCTCTTTGGGCGACTTCCGTGGCGGCCAGCTGCTTCCTCCATTATGGCTGTTGCCTCTCGCCCGACACTTCCATTACCGTATCCCTCTGAGACAAAACAAACATTCATTCGACTGAGGAGTTGCAAGGCGAAAGAGACTTGGAACTTGTGGAGTCGGAGCCTCGAGAGAGGTCGAGGATGGGGGGAGGCGGTGGTGGGGCCGAGCCCGGCATCGGCATCAACCACGGCAACATCCAGGGACAGCCCAGCATCGGAGAGGCCGACGATGGTTGCAGGAGAGACGAGAGGGAGAAGTCCGCTCGTGGAGGTGCCGTCGGCATCTCGGAGTGGACCGGCGAGGAGCCTCGTTTGTCACTCGAGTTGAGACGACGAAGACAAGCGAAGTGCTCGATGGTCTGCAGAAGCTCGCCGTTGCAACCTCAAGTCTTCGTCTTTTTCTGAGTCGAAATGAAAACCTTCGAGGACGAGTTCGAGGACGCGCTTCTCTTGTTCCTCGAAGAGAATCGAGAGAAGTTCGATGGGCGAGAGACGACTCGGACGCCATTCCTTCGACGCCTCTCTCTTCTTGCAGCTTTGGCCACTCTCATTTTCTTCTTTCATAGGTGCATCAACTGTTGAAGTCTCGCTTCTGGCTGGACTCTCCACCTTCGACTCATCTTCTGCACTCTTTCTATTCTCTTCTGTCTCTTCTCACCGAGGGAGTTGGCCCAGAGAGGTCCTGGAGGGAGACGGTCGATGGCTTGTCCAGCGACCACTCGCAGACCGAGGGCGATGGCGTCCTCGGCAGCCTGCTTCCTCTTCAAGGCCACCTAGAAGGACTCTGAGAGAAAGAGAGTCTCACCTGAGCAGCCATCACTCGCTGTCTCTCGGCGATGAGGTTGCATTTCTCGCAAGTGCACTCTCTGCAAGCAAGCAACTCGTGGTTGTTGGGAGAATTGCGCAAGAAGTTCATTCATCGACTGAGATCGCCTTTCTCTTCCACGAGCTGACCCCAAAGAGAAGAGAGACATTGCACAAGAGACTCTGTCCACCCTCACCTTCCCTCTCTTCTCCCTTCTCATCCTTCTAATCCAAACATTCTTCTTTCTCTTCTAGAGGACAAAGAACAGAAGACTTACTTGTACTTGCAGTGACGCTTGTGGCCTTTTAACCAGGAGACCATTCCATGATTTCGACATCTGAAATGTCTTGAGATGAAGGCAACTCTCAGTTACAGTATCCCTTTCGAAGCAACAACTCCTCACCTGGCACATTTAGGTTTTCGTTCACGTTCGAGACGAGATCCAGCTGGGAAGTGAAAGGCGGGCAGTCCGCCGAGCATCATCTTGGACGTGGAGAAGGAGAAGGGAGGGAAGAGGGAAGGGGAAGGGAGGGAAGTGTGGCGACGCGAGGAAACCGTAGCTCTTCGAGGGGCGGAGTCGCCGCCGAGACAACCAACGGAAATTGCTTCTCGGATTCGAGACTTGGTATTGGGGGACGACGAAGAGAAGGAATCACTTCCGAGACGACGAAGAAGCGACTTGCACCGTCGACTCAACGAATAGAGGCGGTGGTGCTCGTCTAGAGTGCGGGGAGGTGCGAGGCGACTCGTCGCGCACTCGATACTGTAGTGTTTGTGGAATGGCTTGCGGTTCTCACGCCTCGGCCGTCGCCTTCAAACACTTCACTCTCTCAAACTGCCTTTATCTCCCAGCACAGCAAGTTACAAAACCGGGCTGGTCCACATCCAACAGAGCAGAGAAAAGAACACAAAAGAAGGCGAGAAAAGAGGATAATTTAGTGACGAATGGAAGAAGATCAATCCATGCGCGCCTTGATGGTCCTGATGCTGAGGTTCTCCTTCGTCAGCGTGTACACCACGGCTCCCCAGCCCGAGGCCGCGTCTCTTTCGAGACCCGCCAGCATCGCCTGCGCCGTCGCCTCGAAGAGAGCGTCGGGACCCATGTCCTCGCGCCAGAAGCTCTCGCAGACGCCGAGCAGATATTCTTGGCCCGTGCCCACGGCGACGAAGTCCCGTGGTGCTGCAATGCAGCCGATGGTATCCATGCCCGAGATGTAGGGCTTGTGCGTCACAGGATCGAGACCCGCCACGAGCGGCTCTGTGAAGTAGCCACCGAAGCGATGCTGGTAGAGAAGGTTCGACAGCATCTTGGCCACCACCTGAGAAAAGTTGAAAGTGAAGAGACATAATATACCTTGGGAGAGATCTTGCGATTCTCACGGAGCTCGTAGAGACTCTTTCGGAATTCCAGCTTGTCCAGAACAGTCTTTGCATCGGAGGCAAAACCGGCGAGTCCGACGTAGACACCCTCAGCGACACGATGCACTTTCTTCTGGTCGACAGCGATGGTCGTCATTTGTTCGCCGAAACGAAGATCCGTGGCAATGCAGACACAGTCCTTGCCGGCCATGGCAAGCACCGTGCCGCCCGTGTAGCTCATAATCGACATCTTGAAAAGATGATTAGTGTCTGCAAAAACCCTGAAACACTTGGCAATGCATACAAGAATGGAAGAGGAGATAAAAGAATGGATCCAACCATTTCTATTACTCTAACTTTCGCGAATTTGCGAAGCAATTTATACAGTCATCACGTTACATACAACACAAGAAGTAAGGAGAAGACGAAAACAAATCACCCGCATTGCCGGTGGGAAAGATCATTCATTAGTCAGCAACATCCGTGGAACAACTAACACCGGTAAACTATCTAGCCCTTCTTTCATCCACTCGAACAACAGAGTACTAAATCAGCACCAAGAAAGTACAAGGACTTGAAAAACAATTGGTTCACATTTTTGGCGCCGAAAGCCCTTTCACAAAGTCGGCGGGCTCGGATTGCGTTCTACGACGCGCTCTTTGTTCACCTTCGATATCCTCATCGCTGAACCGACGCGGACGGCGCGCGACTGCGACCGCTGCCTCTTCGGTGAGAACATCCCGTCGTATACGGCGCTCGTAGCTCAAGAGTCCTTGCCACCGATCCGAAGAAGCGACGTCTTTCAGTGCCGCTCTGACCATTGCACGCTGCACTCTCATTCGAAGGGCGAACGTAGGGTAAAGCTGACGAAAATCCATGCGCTTGTCTATTTTCTCCTGAATGCTCATTCCATGGCAAAAAGGTTAAACAAACCATGCTCAACGGCTCCACAAGCATCGTTTCGATGTATTTGAGCATAAAGAAGCCGCAATCAACATAGTTGTCCTGTTGAGGCAAGTTTCTCGGATCACATCGTTGCAGAAGCGTTCGCGAAAATGATCGCATTGGGCTAGCCTATAAGTGCATCGAAGTAAGCGCACATTCCAAAATCCACACCTTCTTGTTCGACCACTCCACTTCGAGATAGTCCTTGAGAATCTCGACCGTGTATTGTCGCTTGACATCGTGAGCATCACGAAGGGAGTCGAAAACAATTGCCCACGATCTTGGCTTCTCGCCATTTATCGGCTTTGCTCCCAGCTTTCTTTCAATGAATGTTGTAACCGCAATTCCGGCAGTGACCGCAAGATAAGGGTGCGTGATGATCACGCAATACCTAGAAGATAGAAAAATTAAAACATGGTCTTGATTAAAATACCAGTGATATTCATCAACAATCGGAATCACGACGTAATCCTTCTCGAAAATATCGACTCCGCGCGTGAAGCCCTTTAGCATTTTGAAGTTCTGCTTGATCTAAGAACTGCTAACAAAGCGCACGAGCACACACCGCCTCAAAACGTTCGTCAGTTGAACGCGGATCCTTCCTCAGCAGTCTTGACGGTCCGCCTCTCGCCTTGGATAAAATCTCAGCCAGCTTCTTGTAGAAGAAAGCGTTGAAGATGAAAACCTTCCCTCGACTACAATATCATGTAATTGTTGAAAAACAAAAGCTCACAGTTCTTCCTCAGTCCTCGTGAACCATATATATTTGAGATAGAAATCGACAATGTTGTCATTCAGCATCTCATTATGCGCGAGTCCTTTCAGGTCGTCGAAATGAACGGTAACGGTTTCGCCGTCTTTTGGAAACGTCAGAAGCGTTTCGTTCGCCACAGGTGAAATAGTGCGTGGACCCTAAAGGCAAGCTTTTCAACGCATCTATGAGACAAACGTTGACAACTCCAACTGCGCTCTCATCGTCGATCGTCCAAATTTCTCCTTGTTTTTCCGTTCTCGCTCGTTTCGCAACGACGCTGGTCATCGATGATGGCTGTGGCAGCTTCCTAACACCCGAAAATGTCGCGTTGCGCGCTCTTCCATTCATTGCCTGCAGCACAAAATTATCATCTAAATTGAAAACGAAGCAATACGTTTTTCGGCGGCATGCAAGAGTTGAAGAAATCCTTCACCGACATCTCGACCGAATTGGCGTCGCTGGCGCATCCCGCAAGCAGCATTTGGGGATTTTTCTAGAACCAGACACTAAATGCAAGTTTCACGTGAATTTTTGCCCCGAAAACTTGCGATTTCATCGATTCAAATAACAGCAGCTAAGACGCTAACGTTTCCGCAGGTAACTAGCACAAATAAATACAAAATCGTCGCAAAGCTTTCAATACTAAGCTAAGAACCAGAACAATATGAACGAGGCAACTTGCCACACAAGCATAAACCAAATTCGTTTCGTGAATATTCTTGCACGCGAATATTTTTTGACCTCGCTGAAAACGCGCGCGACAAAACGCATTGGGCGAAGCGGCGGAGAAACTGTGCTTCTCTAAAGTTTCGCAAACCTCGCTAGGCTTGTCCCGTGTACGATGCGAATCGAATATTGGCGTAAGGAGCGATTTCTTGACTGGGCGAGTTGCTGCTACTTTGTGGTTTGTGATTTCCAATCCGAGAATGTCGAATAATGTCTCCAACGTTGTCGGAATTGTGTCTTGGTCTGGCCTTAGCTCCCCTTCCACTTCTAAAAAGTATTATCCTTTTTCTATGACTGGCGTATTACCGACGAATGGTTCGTGAAGGGCTTTACTAGGCCCAGGTTTATTCGTATTTCTGCTTGTATGCATACTTTGCCGCTTTTGATTGACCTGTAAATGGTTTGATGTCACAGGATTACGCCTACGCCTACTTCGGTTCGAAAATAAGCGATTAGTTGGTCCCAAGTCTGTTCAGTCTTCTCATGGAATGCGAATGGGCCAATAGTATTTTCGATGAAGAGTATCAAGTATCTAGGCGGGTTTACACACTGGTTGACCTTACTTATTCGTGTCCAAGACGTTCCTGGAATCGAAATTGCTAGTGTGTCGCAATCCAGAAATAATCTTTCTTGTAGAAAGAGATGACAGTTGTAGGCAGACGACGGGCCATGTCCGGTCCTTAACTTCGAAGCAAGAGAACTAAGGCAATATTATTGTTTTGGCACACTTACATGGACTCTTTCGATGTGTGGAAATGTGACCATTAGTTGAGTCGCCTTGTCTCCCGCGTCTCTCGCGGTAATGTAGAAAATGCCGTCGTCAAGTTTGACTCCGAATTTTGGCACGTGAAGGCGAAGCTCCTCTGATCCAAGAAATGCATGAGCCAAGCGAATCTAGACTACTTCTCGTATAATTGACAACTCACTTGGAAGTGAGATTGATCATCGTCTTTTCCAAGCCATTTCCGTTGCTGATTCGCTCCCCCAGCATCGATCATCTAAAATCTGAGCCTTTGTAGAAGGGGAACAATGCAATAAGGCAATTGTCGACACGTGCCGAGCGGTGTTCGAGGGAATGGAAAGTGTGTGCAACTGAGAAGTGATGATTTTCCCGCAGATTCACCGTAGTGCAGACGCTGCAAGGAATTCATGTCAAACTTCGCGCTTCGTTCGCACCGCGGTCCTTCGTCTCAACATATTGCCAAGGCCATTGATGCATACTGTGCTTTAAAGCCACTCTGATCATTGTCATTCAAGGATTTTCATGTTCTTTCGCTTGAATTTAGCATAAGATGGATGATCGAGATGTTCACTCTTCATATCTGTCGCTATGGCGTCTGGCTCGTCTTCCGTGCGGGCCTCTGTGAGCCTTCGAGTCTCGGATCTCTACAAAGGGTGAGTTGTCTTTGAGAACAAGAAGGAAGAGGCAGGGATGAAATCCCAGTCGAGGTCCTCGACACGCGAATCTGGAGAGAGGTCCAACTGCTGGAACCCGGCAGCGGCTCGCCAAACATCGCCCACCCGCCCGAAGAGACCTCTTCGGCGGAGGACGAATTCGACCCGCCATCCAATGTGTCGCCGCATTTGTCCATTGGACCGGTAAGCGTCGCATCCTCCTTCAGTAACCGGCAGTCGACGCAAATCTCGCGATCGAAGCAATCCAAGTCGGTGGAGACGACGAGCGTGTCGTCCTCGTGGCTGCGCACACCGTCGAACTCAACGAAGACGGACCCGATCCTCGACATGGAAACAACGAGCACGCGACGCGGCTCGCGCATCGCCGCGCGCCTCTCCTCGTTCGTGGCGAAGCTCTCGAAACTCGGCATCGAGTGGAAACTCTGGCTCCTCTTCCTCTTCCTCGCTTTCATCGTCACCATCTGGCGCGTCTTCCTTCCCGAACTCCACTGCCGCCCCTACAAGCCCTGCTTCCGTCGATAAGCATTATTCTGGTGTGAAGCATGAAATACAGTACAACTAGTGGAAGCATATCGAAGGGATGTTGTAGAATGTGATATCCTCTGGCTCGGCTAGAACCATCTCGGGGAACCAGTATTCTTCACGAAAGTGTTGAAGAGATGTGGCATCTGTTGCAAAGTAGGCCTCCCAGCCAAGAGACACGCCTGCATTCGGATTGTTCAGTCCGATGGGGGAGAAGACGAACCAGTGAGTTCGTCGCTGTAGCCACGGACGAGTTGTGGATGGTCGCCGTTGATGATGACTGAGAGGGAAGGCTCGCCTTCGAAGACCGTGACAGCACGATATTTCTCGTCGATGAGAACTTCTTCGACTCGCTTCTCTGCGAGATAAGCGAGACCCATCTTGTCCATGTAGATGTCGTAGTAGAGAGTGTCATCTCGAGTGCAGGTCACTGTCACATTTAGGACGGCTCCGGCATTGTTCTGACAAATGCCACTGAAGGGAGGTCTCACCTTAGACACGTTGTACTTAACGAAGTAAGTGAAGTCCTCAAACACGTAGTACTCGGCATCCAACTCATACTCCTCGATGCCGATCTTGTGAAAGAGTCGCTTCTTCGTGTCGTCCTGCGCCCAGAATGCCCCGATCTTCGTCGACTAAAGCTTTGGTACTTGGAGTCGAGTTAGAGGACAACCAACCACATAGCGGTAGTCGCCAGTAACTGTTCGTTGTCGTTCTGTCCTTGTGAGGGTTCCGTTCTTGTCACAATACTGATTGAGATGGGTCATGAAATAGCTGATCGTTTCTGTGTGATTCTCATGCGATGAATCGGACGTGTCATCAGCTGAAGACATGAAGCTTCAAAAGAAAAGACGTCTTCTTGTACCATTAGTGACAGCATAGACGATGGCACCCACTCCCGCACCGACGAAAAGGACACATAGAATGAGACGCCAGAAGAGCGCCCCGAAGTCGACTCCCTCTTTCTGAGTGGCGATCGAGACGTCGTCGCCGAGGTTTTCTTGGACGATCGTCGACCTTCGCCTGTGATGAAACCAAAGATCAACATCTTTTTAGCTGAAGCTTCTGACCGTTCAACACTTCCTCATATGTACACAATCGACACACGCTACCAAATCGAAATCCAAGCCAGAGGAAAAAAGACCTACGAGCTAAAGGAGCTGCCCGAGCTGGAACCTCCACTCGACATCTTCGCTTAGACTCAGGGCCAAAAGGCGGCACCGCTGATAAGGCGGCACGCAAACCCTCTATCATGCTGTCGGCTTAGCATCCGACACCTTTTACACCGCTACCGTCGCAAATCTTCAAGTGCTCACGATCTTTATTCATACTCAACAAGAACTCTCACTAGACATATTTCGTCGCCAGGGCTAGAACCTTAGCGAACTGAGCGTTGTCTCTTCTTCCGAGAAGCTTCGTCGGAATTGGCGAAGTGATGCGTGTGCCGGCCGGATTACCCTCCTGATCCTTGCTGAGAACTAGAAGAGACAGACCTCGTCAAGCAGGACGATGTTGTTCGTATCGGTGGATGGCACACCGTGCTTCCTGTAGTGAACGTGCGTGTTCGCACCAACCACAAAAGCTTTCCTCATCTCTCCACGAATTGCAACAAGTATCTACAAACCCCTGATAAAGAAAGGAGAGAAACCTTGTCGCCGAGAGTTGCATGTGGCATGTGCTTCTTGCGATAGCCCTGCTTGTAAACCCAAATGCAGTAGGGAAGCTTCCCGCTGGCCATTGCCTCCTTGCCAAGGGCCGAGTTATCCACAACAAGAAGCCGAGTTCGTCGATGGATACCCGGATTCGGCGGCCGCGACCGGTGCTTACTCAACTCGTAGCTGAAATCACAACCAATATTTCTGTGATTGAAGTTCTTCCCGTGTTTCTGCCACTTTCTACAACATTTTATCATTTCTAACTTCGAAAACAATCCTTAGACATAATAGGCGCCGTTCCACTTTCGGCTTTTGCGAATTTCTTCGGACGCGTTCTCCATTTCATACGGACAATGTCGACAGCCATTTCCGCAGCACTTCTCATTGAGCAGAAGTTGAGACACCGTCATCACTTTGAGGCCAGTCTTCGGGTCCTTGTAATGCAATCTTCGCTCTTCAACAGCAGTCATATGCGCCATGTAGATGTCGCGCTCTTCTCTCGTCATTCCCGAATACTTCGTCCACGGCACTTTACAACGAGCGATGGATTCCTCGAAGAGAACGTAATCGGCGAGTTGCTCTCCATTCTTCCATGGAACGACACCAAACACGGGCTTGCCTGTCCCGCGAAGCTTCGCATAGACAGGAGCGGCGGCCTTGCGGTCGAGGACGGCGGACGAAGAGGCGGTTGGGACGGGAACAATGTCCTTCTCCCCCCTCCTCACTGATGTCGACACAAGTCGACTGCAAAATTTCACGAGTCTCACACAGATAAAAGTTCCCCTCAAACACGTGAAAGAAAACTTACGATGGTTGTGGCCACCATCGTCCCGATGCGTAGCTGACGGAAGCGGCCAATGGATTGTAAATTTCCGACGTGAGACGTTGTAAGAGTCCCACACCCGACGCGAGAAGTGCTGTCATCTTGCAAAAGTGGAGGTGCCTCTACACTGGCTTGACTACTTCCTGAACAAAAAGTAAATTAGTAAGGAAACAACATATATATGAACAAAAAGTTCACATCAAAGAGCGCACCACAAAAAAATGACACAGAAAATTTACACACACCGAATGGATTAGCAGGTACAAGCACTTGCGCGTTTGTATTTTCTTGGCGTCCTTGAAGTGTGGCAAATCTCAAACTTTACATTCCACGTTTTTTGGCCGCAAATTGCTGTCTTTTGCGTCTTTCGTTGCACATTTCTGTTGTTAAAACGCGAAACTGCCGACTTAAGTGAGATCTTAAGGTAAGACCGTTGGGATGACGGTCGTGAGCAAGATGGCTGTGACGGGCCGCGCCCTCGTGCGCCCACCGACCATCTTCGCCCCGTCTATCCGCGCCTCACACGCGGCTCTATTCCGCAAGAGGCCGGCCGTTCTCATCGTCAATCGGATTAAGGTGCTCTTGTTGGTTAGCGCTATCATAGTGTTCAGGACACGGCTCATTTCTACTTGTTCGGCATTGGTCTTTTCCCCGTCCTCTTCGCGCTTGCTTACAATCACATCATCTATGGAACATGCGAGCTTAAGGTGTGCACAAGGTGTGGTCATTTACGAAGTCACAGGATTACCCGACGGAAGGGCCACCGCCGCACTACTGGCAGTATGAGCGAACGGCCGTACGCCAGTGGTTTGCAAAACACTTCGGAGTGAGCGACGTAGAGCACCACGAGAGGAACCTCGCGTACTTCGAGAAAATCGGCATCGTTGGTCGTTGGAGGTGCGTGACTCTTATTGTTTGCTTTATCATATCGTGGAATTGGTTACAGGCAAATCGAACAGCGTGTGATTCACTTGCAAAACGAACGCTTCGACTACAAAGGCTGGGGCTACCAGCCTGTCTCTGCGGCGTGGGTTGAGTACAGCAAATGGCACAACGAGAACTTCACCAAGACCTACGAGAAGTACGCTCACTACGTGGCGTAGTCTAGAGTTGATAGACATGGCCTTTGATTGTCCACTTGGCAAAGAAAACCTGTCTTAGATTGTCGGCAAGCAGACTTTAGGATGTCAGTGTAAATACCATTTAATCGTTGTGTTATTGAGCCGAATAAAAGACGTTGAATGCCAGTCTAAGTTGTCCTTCACTCGGTTTTGAGAGCCGTCGGCATACTGATTCTACCTTCATAACCCAATGCAGGCCTTCTTTAGAATGAATTTGTTTTTGATGATGCACCACTAAGAGCGTCGCCCTTTTTTCGAAATGCTTGAAAATCTCGTTGCCTGGGTGCTCAACAATTATATTGGCGAGTACTTGGAGGATTTGAACACGGATCAGTTGTCTGTCGCTATTCTACAGGGTTTGTCAAGGCTTATGGTCTATTTGTTTTGTTGCTTCAGGTCAAGTCGAGCTTGAAAATGTGCCGTTGAAGAAAACGGCGCTTAGGAAGTTTGATGTACCGGTAGAAGTTAAAGGAGGTGTCTTGGGCAAGCTCACGCTGTCCGTACCTCTTACCCATCTCAGAAGTGAGCCTTGGGTTCTCAAGCTCAGCGACGTTCTTATCCTTCTTGGACCGGCAAAGCATAAGTTCGATGTACAGGTTCGATTCAATTGTCTTAAAAGATCTTGATTTGCAGGCTGTCGAGAGGTATGAGCAGACGAAAAAGGAGCAGATGCTCGATGAGTTGGAAGCGCATCATAGGGTTTGCTATTAATCTTTGGCAATGACTCTCTTCAGAGAGAATTGGCGCTCGCTCTAGGTGTACAAGTCCCAGTGAGTGCAGACACTTCGTGGTGGGGCGCCTCGCTTATTTCTACTGTTGTTAACAACATTCAGGTATAATCGTACTTCATCAGGCATCATATTTTTACTTGCAGTTGATCCTCACAAACGTTCACATTCGTTACGAAGACGACGTGACCGTGGATAGAAGTATTGGTTTCAACTGCGGTTTGCGAATTCAGAAGTGCACAGTACAAACGACGAATGCGCAATGGGTTCATTTAGTACAAGAACTATTTAATTCTTGCAGAAGCCAGGCTTTGTGGAGCCCCAGGAAGGCGTGAACATTTTCAAGAAGCTCGACCTCTCGGGTTTATCCCTTTACTGGAATTCGGAACAAGCGCCCGCTGAGAACTTGAATACTGTTAAGGATCTTCAGGTATGTCGGAGATTCGAGGTGTCCTTAAAAGTCGGTTTAGAACTTTCTCTCACCAGAAAATCGAAGTGCTGATGCCTTCATTCTTGAGCCTCTCAGTGCAGAACTTAGAATGGAGAAGAATTCGAGTAAATTTCCGCTCAAGTCGATTGAAAGACCAATCCCTCGATTTAAGGCAAGAATTCACGTTATATTTATAACTTATTCTTAGTTTCTCATGCGACCCGATCAGGTAACACTTGAGCTGAATCGTCGCCAAATGGCCGAGATGCGTGCAATGGGTCGTGAATGGGCTCGGTTCGAGAGGTCACGTCAACATCGAAAGTGGCGACCTTCCACGGAACCGAGCGAGAGGTGTTTTGCTATAGCTCATGGACACTTCTTAGCAGTGGTTAAATCAGACCCGTGCTTCACGGGGGGACCCCTTCCGCCTTTTTGGGGCCGTCGACTCGATTTCAGCTCT
>JAQIXL010002119.1:0-14248 GCA_034700245.1 Poikilolaimus oxycercus | reverse complement strand
ATTCGTTGCGGCGAACCAACGAGATTTGGACCAATTATGAGCCACAGTCCGGAAAACGGAACATTGAAAACCGATAAACTTTGCACTAGCTGAACACCTGTGCATCGTTTCATTCGCTGATGTTGATGTAAGTCATTTTCAGATGGCTAAAAGTCTTCGTTCGAAGTTCAAGCGAAAGGTGCGCGCGATCCGGCGCGTTCGCAATGCACCGAAGGAGATGCGGCAGCTGAATGAAGCGATCGCTAAGCGCACGGCTAGAGAGCTCGTTGAGGCTGCAGCAATTTTAGGTTTGTTTCCTTTGAAACTGCTTGCAACATGCTTCTTATTGCAGCATCTACAGCAGCGGACGAAACAACAATGGATGCTACGACGTCGAGTGGAGGTCTGAACTTGAAGACGATGAAGCTCAAAGACGGAAGCTATCCCGTGTGGATGAACCAGAGGAAGGTGAAGAAGGCGAAGACGATCGCCAAGGCGGGCATCAAGAGCAAGAACGCAAAGAAGAAGAAGAATCGATGATCCATTCTGGTCGTCGCATACTTGTTGGTGTTTTTGTTTCTATCAATGAACTTTGTTGGATTTCTATTCGCTTTGCTGAGTCTTGATCTTTTTCTCGAGAAGCCATTTGCCGTCTTGTTGATGCCTTACTTCGTTTATTTGCCTTGGGGAGGCGGAGGCAGACTGCGACGAATTCACATAGTATTCGAAACTCGTCTAAACACAACTCGTCTACATTCGAACTGGTTGCCGGGCTAAAAGTTACCCTCTCGCAGATTTTTGTCCCAGAGAGGTACCGTGATGCAGGGGAGAGAGAGAGTCTAGGGGAAAAAGAAGGCATCGTAAGACGAGGGAAGGCGGCGACTGCCGGCAGATGTGGGAGGTGTAAGCAAGGAGGCGAGAAGGGAGACAGCCTCAGTGTAAGTGGGCGGCGATGACCGGCCTGCTCGCCCTCCTCGCCCTCGTCGGCGTCGTCGTCTGTCGACATCACGATGAATCTCATCGTAGCATCGTCTATTATCCACACCAATTCCACAAAAGTTAGGCCTCTGAGTGTCCTTTGCTAGTTGGCAGATGTCCTCTGTGAGAGTGCTCGTTGCACGAAGGAGGACGTGTGCGTGGTGAAGGGCGAGACGGCTCGCTGCCTCGAGAAGAACGCTCTCCACCATCCGTCTGTTCCTTTTCTTTCTTTCATCTTCTCCGAAATGAAGTCAGTAAATTTGGTCGTGTGTAAATCTCCCCCTCTCCTGACCCTTCTCGGTCATTTAACCGTTGAAAGGCGGGGAGTCATAGAGTTGATGTCTCTTTGCAGACAGCATCACGAGCATGAGAAGTTCTATGAGTTCGGCACGGGAAAGCGAATTCATCATGGTCACCACAACAAGGCGAGTTTTGAACTGGGAGAAGAGCAGCGGGGAAGTGCTGGGTCATGGTCACGCTTGTCTCGCTCCTTTGTTATGAGGATCTCTGTTGAGGGAGTTGTCGTTGAAGGGGATGGGGGGGGGGTGGGTGAAAGTGATGAATCGATGGCTGCAGACGAAGTTCGCCGAGCGCCAGCTGGAGAAGCAGGCGGTCCCCCGCCACTTCGAGGTGGATCAGGAACACGAGCGAGGTAAGCGGAGAGAACCTTTATGTAACCCGTCGTTGCACTCGCACAAGAAGGACCAAGAGACCAGAATATTATAGAATGCTCGCAGAAGGAGCTCGACGCGATGGGCGGCCGTCTTCTGCAATGGTTCTCCGACATCCACCGCCAACAGGCCGGCCAAGATCGCAGTCTTCCAAGTTAGAATTTAGCTTCCGACATTCGAACCGCTTCCTGCAACTTCTCCTTTTGTCTTGTGAGGGGGAGTGGGCAATGGCAGTCTTGTCTCTCTCAGGGGAAAGACAGAAACCGGCTGTCCTTCTTCCTTTTCTTCTTCACTCGTCAACCTTTGAGAGGAAGAAGAAGAAGATGCGTGTTCCACACGCGCGGACACGACAATCGATGTCTGGATCTGGGACGCGCGACTCGCACCTGATAGGTCGGAGGAGGAGGCAGAGGGTAGGCCGGAGGGGGAGACGCCACTGAAGAAGGCGCCACTTCTTCTCTGGCTGGCACGTGCAAGGGCAGAGTGGAGCGAGGAGTCTCGAGTCGAAGCTTGCGGACATATCTGAGGAGAGCTTGTTGAGGGAGAGGGAGGAGGACTCACCGAGCGAGGAAGTAGAGGAAGAGCAGAAAGAAGACACTCGCAGCAAAACCGTTCGCCATGGACTCACGATACATGGCGGGTGGGGGAATTAGAAGGGGAAGAAGACGTGAACTGAGAGTGGAGGGCGGGGCGACATGCGCCATCGCCGTCTGAGGTCTTTCTCTTGCAGGACACTCCGTCGCCTGTCGCCCTGATGTCGCTTGGATGTATGGATCAAGGCTTGTCCTGCATCTGTCTTAGGTTTGAACAATGGGATGGAGACAACAGTGGACGACTCTCTCTGCGTGAACTCGCACCTCTGGAGACGGACGAGCACGAGCCCTGCATGAGGGCCTTCCTCGACCGTTGTGGTCTGTCTCCCCGTCCTCGGAGAAGCTTGCAGACGACGAGCCGGCGGACGAGGAGATCTCGGTGGACGAGTGGTGTGATTGTTTCACCTTCTCGAACGATCTACGCCACGAGCCGCCCTGCCACCGGGCGAAGCACTCGGCGGACCCGCATCTGCTGGGTGAGAGTCCTCTCCCCCTCTCCCCTTCCCCTCTCGATTCCTCGCACGCCCATCTCTCAAATTGTCGCCAAGGTCGGCGGCCTTGTGATGAGTTTGACGCCTTCTCTAATCCCATTTAATCTCCTCTTCGCGGCACCGTCAACACTCCCGCTCGAGTTCACTCACCCGGCACTCCCTCTTCCCCCTTGAGAGGTCTCTCTGCAGGCGTCTTCCATCCCCGCTGCGACCCCGAGGGCTTCTACAAGGCCGAACAGTGCCACGACGGACAATGCTGGTGCGTGGACAAGTTCGGGCGTGAGATGGACAAGTCTCGCACGAATGGACACTTCCCCGACTGCGGACAATATGGTGAGAAGGAGGAGCTTGGTGAGAGTTGTGCAGGAGAGGAGATGAGCGAGGAGTTGGAGAAGGAGCTGAGTGCTCGTCTTTGAACGCCTTCAAGACTCTTCACTTGGACTTCTTCCAAACACTGCCAACTTCCTTTGACTCTCTTTTTATTGATGAATAAGATTTGTGGAAGACTTTGAAAGAGAGAAGGAGAAGAAGATTCAGCAGCAGACGGTGCGTGTGGAATGTCTCATGTGAAGGTCTTTGGCTATCATCTCCGCCGTGATGGGATGCATCTCGGCGCGTCCCTTCAGATAGACTTCCCTCGCCAGCTTCGTCGACGCGGGCCATGCGGCCAGATCCCTGAAGGCTCTCTCGAGGACCTCCTCCTCCCCTCACCTGTACACGGGTCGACAATACTTCATTCTTCCCTGCGAGGCGACAAAACGCAGCGCCGTCTCGATGATCGGCTCCCAGCGAGCCTTGATGCAAAGACGGATCCAACTGAAGAGTGAGAAGGGACAAGAGAAGCTCACTTCAAGAGAATTTCACAATTGCCCGATTTGCTGAGATTGTAGAGGGAATCGAGGCGAGCGAGCTTGAAGTGCTCGACGGGAGGATCATGCTGTGTGCCAGTTGCTTATCACTCTTCTTCATCTTACCTGCCAGAGCTGTGAAAGGAACTCGATCTGTTGAAGAGGCTTCATCTCCGTGAAGGCAGATGCATCGTTGAAAGTCTCGATCTCCGTTTCTGATGCCTCGAGCCACTTGTGAAGAAGTCTCTCACAGGCTTCCACCATCGTCATGCCATACCTGGAAGGACTTGACCTTGTTTTGGTTGTCTCACTCTGGTTTCTGAGGAGGCATGCCTACTCCAAAGAGCCAGGCCTTGAAGTCGATTGTGTCGAGGACGTCCTTCTGATGGGCGAAGTACTCGTAGAGGTGCGCCTTCCAAGTGGCGCTGTCGATTGATTGGTGAGCAAACTTCTTGAGGTACTCGCGCAGGTACGGCTCGAACACTTCTGCATCGGGTTCGCCCTTCTCACACCTTCGCCCTCTTACCGGCACCACCAAGTTTCTGCTCGAGGAAGAGGAGGAGGGCTGAGCCTTTCTCGTAGGGAACACAAGAGAACTGAAAGAATGCTCGAGTCCTTGAATGTTCCTCACAGCCACATCGGGATCCACATTCTCGTGCTGTTGAATAAGCTTGGTGAAGGGGTGCGTGGGCGAGAACTGCTCGTGTACCTGCAAGCATCTAGTCCCAATCTCATATCTCCCTCCTCCCTTCTTTTCTCAGCGTCTCGCCGTTTATCAGGCGTCTCCCCGTCCCCGACCACGTGCTCACCACTGGGACGAGATTGTTGGTGTAGCCATTGAAGGACATGAACTGGCGGTAGTCCTCCGACACTAGACGCCCACAGATCTTCCTCTCGATGAACGTCGTGAACCCTTCATTCAACCTAAACTCTCCAAGTGAGAACTCCCACAGAAAAGATGTAAGAGAGCAGAGAGAGAGAAAGGCGTACCAGAAGTCTTCCCAAGTCTTGTTTGTCACCTAAAAGACTCATCTGAGAAGCGAAGAAAATACTCACGAGGTTGCCCGTCCAACTGTGAGCGATCTCATGTGCGACGACAGTTACCAGCGAGCGATCGCCGCTGATCAAAGTGGGCGTCTGTTCTGAATCGAAACCTCTTTCAAGTGAAGTACCAAGAAGGTGAGGCAGGGGTTCTCCATGCCGCCGAAGGGGAAGGACGGAGGCAGACAGACCATGTCATAACGACCCCAAATGTATTTGCCTGCGATGTCCTCAGCACAAGTAAGGATCTCTTCGGTCTAAAGGAATGCTCTTCGAGTGTGGAAGCAGACCTCAGCGAACTCCCAAGCTGCACGCTCCACCACTGAAGGCTCGGCCCAGACAGCGCAACGGGGACTGATGTCTCGCTTCTCGAGAGCCCCCACCACAATGGCGACCAAGTAGGAGGGGATGGGCACGGGTTGCTTGTAGAAGAAGGTCGTCTCCTCGTCTTCTTCCTTTGTCTCCTCTCCCACGGCGCTCATCAGACATGTCAATCCGCGGTTCACGGTCACCTCAAGAAAATCCGCATTGTCTCGGGCTGATAAGATGCAACCTGCGCCTCGTAGGAGTGTTTCACTGAGGGGGTGTCCATGCACGGCAGAATGGAACGGGCGTGGATCGCCTGGCATTGCGAGAAGAGGTAGGGCGCCTTCTTGTCCGCCGTCTGCTCCTTCTTCAACCATTGCAAGGCTGTCGCCTCGGGCGACGTGGAATAGTTGATGACGACCGTTCTGGGACATGGTTCGCCTCCTCGAAGAGAGCCTTACAGTTTCTGTCCTTCATTCGAGAGATCCATCGGAATGTAGATCTTCATCTTGGAGCCGAAGAAAGTGTAGACATTCGGGGCGATGCGGTAGTCTGCATCGCGTCCATTCACCTTCACAGAGCTGATCGAGAGATCTCGCACATCTAATAGCTGCAACGAGATGTTGACAGAAAGGGCGGCAATTGCACCAGACGAGTCGTTGACTTGAGGATGTCGCAGTGGAGGGTGGCCGAACCGATGAGCATTCGCAGAGAGAAGTGGACTCTCCATTTGAGGGCGACATGTCGAACGACGATCTCGTCGAAGTTGGCGCACGAGCAGGGGTCTCCGTGGTGCATTCTCGCAGACTGGCGCCCAAGAGGTCGAAGTCGCGTCTCGTCACTCCTTATCTTCGTGTCCGCCTCGCGAATTTATCGACGCAAGTTCACGCGATGGAGAAAAAACTCTGCCAAGTCTTTATTGTGCGGTGGTCTTAGCTCATTGTGCAGTAAGAGTTCAAGTATGACGACAACCCTGTTGGCAATAACAAAAGTAAGTGAGCAATATGAGGGCTTAAGAGGAAGAAGAAGGTAGATTGAGAAGCTTCTCGACGACGTGAGCACTAATCGGGTGCATGAAGCGTCGATTCTCTTGGAACTGTGCCACGGCGCGGGCTCGCGTCTCAGGCCATTGGAAGAGTTCGCGGTAGATCGGTCGTAGAAACTTCATTCGGCCCACGTTGAGAGCGAAGGCGAGTGCAGGTGTCACAATGGGAAGCCATCTGACAATATGATTGACAAGGAACGAGAAGAGTCTACCGCGATGCCAAGCCGAGATGCAGCCAGCCAAAACGAATCTCTGCGTTTTGTGTCTCATTGAGCTTGTAGAGACTCGTGATCTTCTCCATTTTCGCCTCTGCCAAAGGAGCAGCTTTGAAAAGTTTCTGCAGAACGGCGATCTTCTGCAGGGGTTTCAGTCCGAAGTACGACTCGGCAGAGGTGGGGCCGTCGCTCTCCACCCACTGTCTAGTCAAATCTTCACATTCTTTCATCAGCTCCCCTCCGTATCTAAAGAAGTCAAACGTCTAAGGGCAAAGGTTCAGTCACCGCGGCTTAGGAGGCATTCCCGGCTTGTAGAGCCAGGTGTTCCAGTCAATTTTCTCGAGGACTTCCTTTTGAGAGGCGAAGAATCTGTATAGATCTTCCTTCCAAACGTCTGTAGTTATGCTCGAGTAGGCGTGGGTCGTGATGTATCCTCTCAGGAACACTTCGAATTTCGCTTTATTTCCGACAGTTTGTTCCAAGTACAAAAGTAGAGAAGATCCCTGCAAATTGAGGATCGAATCTAAGATCAACCTTTTCGTACGGCACGCAACTGAAACAATCGTCGGGATCGACGTTTGTCAGCGTGGGAATCAGCTTCGTAAACTCGTGTTCTGGTCCAAAGACGTTCATCTGTTGGGTAAGCGTATTCTCGTATCCAATTTGAAATTCGAAATCGCGAAAGCTCTCGCCATGAAGACGACCAAGAATTTGTCTCTCCAAGAAGACAGTGAAGCCTTCGTTGAGCCTGAGCGCATGGTTGACTAGAGTTGCTTACCAGAAATGTTCCCACGAACTGTTCGTCACCTATGATGGGTTTTCATTGATAAATTGACTTCTTACGAGGTTTCCAGTCCAGCTGTGTGCAATCTCGTGCGCGATTACATTGACAAGCGAGCGATCGCCAGCTAACAGCGTAGGTGTAACGAATGTAAGACAGGGATTCTGATCTCGATTAAATGAGAAAGTGAAAAAGAGACAGACCTCCATGCCTCCGAAAGGAAACGTGGCAGGCAATATAAGCAAATCATATCTAAAAGATCGATGAAGCATGGATAATTTGAATACCTTCCCCAGACGTAAGGACCAGCGATCTCTTCAGCTGTGTTCAAAAGAACCTCAGTGTCTTGGAACTCGTCTCTCGCTTTGTCAACCACAGACTTCTCAGCCCAGACAGCGCATCGAGCACTAATGTCGCGTTTCTCGAGAAAACCGACAACAATGGCCAAAAGGTAAGAGGGAATGGGCACTGATTGTGTGAATTTGAACACTCTGTATTCTCCGTCGTCCTTCGGCGCCCCTGCTTGAACGGCACTCATCAAACAGGTGAATCCGCGTGGAACAGTCACCTTAATTTGTTGTGAAGAACAAATAACTACCTACCTCAGCTTCATAAGTTGATTTCACTGAAGGTGTGTCCTGGCAAGGCACAATTGATCTTGCGTGAATGGCCTGACATTGGGAGAAAAGAAACGGAGCGAGACGATCTGTTGTTTGTTCCTTGTTTAGAAACTGCAGGGCTGATGCGCCAACCGACGTGTTGTACGTCACCACAACGTCGCTATAAGTCAAGAATGAACTTAGCAAGAGCAGATGAATACTCACAACTCGCTGCTAGCTTGGCGGGCGCCGACCGCGATAACAAGCTTGTCCCCGAAAGCAGCTCCTTTCTCGATCTTGAAAGTTGCTTCCCGGCCACTTACAGCGACGCTAGCAATATCCAAGCCGCGACAGTCCAACACCTAAGCATTGTTCATTTATGGCAAGAAGACAAATTTCAAACCAATTCCGCTGCCGCTTTCAACACCTTTGCTCGAAGAAGTGCTTCGCCGGATATTATTTCTTTTTCGAAGTCGATTTTCCATTTCAAAGTCATGTGCTTGACCGAAATGAAGTCATAATTCGACAAGGTCGACGGATCTTTCGTCATTATTAGTTCTGAAACAAACATTTCATTTTCAGAGGCAAACAGTGGTAGTATGCAATATTGAACATCGATTGAAACGTTTCACAAATGATACTTTTCATGTCTCACATCATGCTTTATACTCGTACAAGGATGAAGATAAGTTCAGTCACTCACAGGCTGTTGTTTTCGTAACAAGCGCAATACGGGAATGTCTGGTGAGGAGTACGTCTCATCCAACTCTTCTTCCGGCACATGAACGATATAGAAATCATTTGATATGAGCTGATGAAACAATCGTTGAGCCTCTTGTGGCTGTCCAATATCGCGTCTCTCGTAGATTACAAGTATTTCAGCGGCGTTAAGCGAACAAATGCAGCGCACTAGATCAGGCACAATGCTGACATAATAGATACAATCAACAAGAAGAAGAAGATCGTACTGATCATTGAATGGTGGTGTCGAAGACCAGTCGAAAATCTTCACAGACAGCTAAGACCAATTATAATAAAAATAAGATTAAACGAACCTCTCCTCGTAGATGGCGACAATTTTCCTCCACATTCCTTTGAATAATATCGACGGCACCCGGCAGATCTGTTGCCATCACGTCAGCGCCCAGATGTGCTAGAACGATACTGCACACTCCGGTGCCTGCACCGAGCTCCAACACCTGTACTCTAAGCTGTGCAGTGCAAAAGAAAACCCACCCTCTTACTGGTCCATGAATCACGCTTACTTTGGGAGGCAAAGTAATGTAGCGCGACAAGGGCGGCGTCCCAGACCACTCCACAAACTTCCGACTCCACTACTTGTCCCACTCGTAAAGTCGAATTGTCAATCTCAATATCTCGCCAACATAATTCTGACTGCATCACTGCAATATTCAAAGTTATTGTCACATTTGACACAGCAAAAAAGCCACGCCATCGCCATTTTCAATTTCGAACAACAGCCCCCACTTTGACTCAGTCATTAAGAAAGACTACAAACTAAAGACTGTACTCGGAATTGTACAAAACTGAACGGATTGCAATAAAAATTCTTTCAAACGAATAAAAAAGTGCGCCAAGTCCAGACAACGATCTTCGCGTGCGCTTCGCGAAGACTGGTCATCCGCAACCGCGAGTCTGCATCGCGATAGCTCCTCGTGCGCGACAAGACTCTCACCTTTGTATGTCTTTTTAATCAGTAAAAGCCGCAAAGCTTTGTTTTTGTCTAAGATAAGTCTTTGTCTAAGATCAGCCAGGCGCAGTCGCCGACGATTTTGTTACTAGTGCCCAGATTACATAGATTACATAAGTTTGGTTTAAGCTTGTACAGTTCGTAATCGGGTGTGTCAACATGGACAACGACGATGTATATAATTCCGATGAGGAATATGATTCAGACAATGGTAATAGCATACGAGTATCGCATGTGTTGAAATATTCTGCAGACTATTACGATGATCAAGACATGGATGTGCACGAAGATACCGCAGGACCGATGGGAGGTGAAAAGGGGAAGGACGGCGATCCAGAATATTGTGAATACACTTGCCTTGATACTCAGGAGGTCTGTCAATGGTTCGCCAGAACGCTTTAGGTTGAACGGGTCTTGAACGAGAGTGTTGCGGCTTTAGTTGATGCGACTGGAATGGCTCCAAGCTTGGCAAAGTCATTGTTACACTGCAATAATTGGGATATTCAAAAGGTCCACAGAGAATTTATCCTCGATAGACAGTCCTTACTTCATAATTGTCATCTGGAAGCAGGTAATAAAACAAGTCAAGGGCATCTTTCTTCAGAAGAGTCGCCAATCACTTCGCAATCTTCTACTGCAGAATGCACAGTTTGCTGTCGTCAAGGAGAACAGCAACGATCAATGTCTTGTGGACATGGGTTCTGTATTTCCTGCTGGCGAAATCATGTGGAAACTCGACTTTCCGAAGGCGTTTCTACAAAGATTGAATGTATGCAACCGGGCTGTCCTCTCTTTTGTCCATCGGCACTTGTCGTTTCGGTGAGTGAGCTTTTCTACTTTCAAGCGCTCCTTTCTGCTGCTTTAATGACAGCGTTTTAAAAATTCAGTTTTCAATTTTACTTCGAGACCCTTACTGTTGGAACCTGCACTATTCAGTGGACAAAAACTGCACAATTAGCCGTAGCGCTGCTTTTTTTTGTTCTGAAGTGCTTCTTTCAGGTACTAGAGAAGGCAAGCTCACGTGCCAAGTACGAGCGATTTGTGTTTTCCGATCATGTCGCCTCACACCCTCAACTACGACCTTGTGTTGGAAAGGATTGCTCTGTTGTAATCAGTACAAAAACACAAAAGGCAAAACGAGTGACTTGTCGGTTATGTAAAGCGACATTCTGGTAAGCATGGATACATTTGGGTTAGGCGTGAATGTTACAGCGTTCAATGCGGAGGAGAATATCACGCGCCCACATCATGTGAAATTATTAAAAAGTGGTTGGCAAAATGTGCTGATGACAGCGAAACAGCAAACTATATCAGGTTAGAGAAAGAATCAAATCCAAACATTTAGGTTGTAGTGCTCACACAAAGGACTGTCCACAATGTCATGCGTGCATTGAGAAAAATGGAGGATGTAACCATATCTGCTGCGTGAAATGCAAACATCACTTTTGCTGGATGTGTTTCGGAGGTGAGAGAGACTTTCCTTCTTCTTTAGACAACCCGCTGTGCAATTGCGTGCGCAGAGAAGAATGGGCGAAACTATCGCCTCTCTTCCCTTCTCTCACTTTCCCATCTTTCAAATGACTGTATTCAGATTGGAAGACTCACGGTAGCGAATACTACGAATGCAGTCGGTACAAAGAGAACCCAAGTGTCGCACAGGAAGCCAATAACGTCAAGGCCAGACGTGCTCTTGAGAAGTACCTCCACTACTATGAACGTTTTGATAATCATTCAAAATCGCTACGTCTGGAAGAAGAGTTGCGAGAAAAGATCAAAGCGAAGATTGATAGCAAGGTCTGAATCGTTGTCGTATTCGTCGACGTGTTCAGGTGAACTCGCATGAAGGGACATGGATTGACTGGCAATATCTTCACGATGCAGCCACTCTGCTCACACGATGTCGATATACTTTGCAATATACGTATCCTTTTGCATACTACATGGACTCGGGTTCTAGAAAGGACCTTGTAAGTGGAAATCGATGGCCATTCACTGTCATGTTCCAGTTCGAGTATCAACAGGCGCAACTCGAAAAGGAGATCGAGGAATTGTCGTGGAAGGTGGAGCGCGCCGAGACAACAGATCGTGGCGACCTTGAGGCGCAGATGCATGTGGCTGAACGCAAACGGCGCACCTTGCTTTGCGACTTCTTCTGAGTGCTTGAGATGTGATAAAGCCCTTCCTCATCCTCGCCAGGTGTTGAGCCGCGCCAGATCAATACGCTAATGTGGTGGGATGAGCGGCTGGAGCAAGGCGACCGCCTATTTAAGGAGCGCCGGTTGGCGGGAGGCTTTTGTGTCGGGGAGGCGGACGGACGGGCTAGGCAAGGTCGCGGCCTCGCCACTGAACAGCCCTTCCCTCTCCGCGCGCGGTTCCCTCCAATGGCACTACATGAATTCACGGCTCTCCCACTCCGTGCCTTCATGAGTCCCATACCAGGTAGCCGTCCGCCTCCCCCATTCCTGCTTCTCCTCCCTTCTTCTTCTTCTTTGCACTTATTTAATGTCTGCTCTCTCGCCGAGTCGCTGACCCAAGGATCGTCTGGTAAGTCTGCCAGCGACCATTTAGGGTTACTGTAATGGAGGATCTCGCCTATCTGAAGGTGAAGGTTGAGGAGGGTGAGGGCAAGGTGAGGGAGGTTTTGAGTGGAAGACGAGGGAATGTACTTGAGGGAGCGTGGAGGAGTTGATTATTGTGTGCGCGGCGAGAATACAGAGGTGGGCATTGTTGGAGCGTGTCCTTGAAAAGTAGGCAATTATAGGCTAATGGCAAGAGGGATTCCGTGGTGGGCCGAGTGAGGGACTTCGTGCATTGCTTGGCACTCTCGAACTCACGCGAAGCATCACGGCGCGTTCGTTCCCTTGTGCCAAACAGAGCAGAGTCTTACGATAAGGGGAAACCTTTATTTCATCCAAAATCTGTCCTGTACATAAGCGACAGTGTCGCGCACAACATATCCAGATGAATTTAATTAACGAGAGCGATAGAAGAGAGGAGATCTGAGATTTAAGTCGGAGATTAAATGCGGGATGGCACAGATTATTCGAGCTCCTCATCAGGAATCCAGAAGGTCTGAAAACATGCTATTAGCGAAATGAGTCGACACACTGCGAGAAATTTGCAACGGTCAACTAGGCCGCCTCGAGAAATAGTCTTCAGTCGACAACGTAAGTGGCTGTGACCTTCGCTTACCAGTTGAGAACACGCTGTCGAGAGCATGAAGAACTTGGGATTGAAGGTACAGCATTGAATGGTGCCTGCGTGCGTCGACTTCAGACCCGCAATGAGGGCTCCGTTGTCTACCGACCAGACGTACACCTTCCCGTCGGAAGACCCACAGAAGACGAACTGCGAATCCGGCGAGAAAGTCCCTTCTAGGGGCAGCATCTATAAAGAAGAATAAATGTGAAAGCGCTTCATACTTTTGTATTCTGGTGTCCTCTCAAAGTGTGCTTGACAGCGCCGGTAAACGCATCGACAAGGTGCATGAGTGTTCCATTCGTAGTGATGAGAATCGATTTTCCATCAGGACTAAACTTCATGCCCGTCCAGTCGCATTCGGTCTCTTGCGGCAATTTGAACGACGTGAACGGCCCCTGCAATGTACGCTCGATGTCTCATTTCAACTCCTTCGATCGATGAGAAGATTCATTTCCTGCGAGGGTAGACGAGGCAGGAGGAGACTCATATGCGCAAAGTGGCGGTTTTCAGGGAGTAATGGAGAGGGATAATCCCCAGAGCGGCGGCCTCCATGTTAATCCATTAACAAGCAGGACCGGATGGGCGCGAGGTGCGTGAAAGGTGTGTACGATGTACGACGAGAAATGAGAGAAATTGGAGCAAAATGACCAGAAAAATGAAAGGAAGCAAAGAAACCTTGTCGAATGAGCGTAGATCATACAGCTTGAGATCCTGGGAGTTAATACCCGCGGCGAATATCAGACCCTCCGGGTCGAACGCCGCGACGGCCTTCGAAGAGACTTGCATGAGACCCTGGAATACACGCGAAGATTGTTTGAGCAAGGCCATATGAAGGCAATGTTTGTGCCTGTACGGCCACTTCACACAGCCTCAAACACAATGCCATCCCTTCACACACTCGTCGACTCAACCCCACACAAAATAGTAACTAACCTAACCACACACCCTCAACATCACATTGAAACTACCTGGCAAGCCTGTGATCGGAGGTCCCATAATCGAATTGTCTTGTCCATCGATCCAGAGAGGAACATATCGTCAAGAGGCGACATGCACAACGTGAGAACCCTACAGGAATAAGAGATCTGAGTAAAAAAAACTTACTTCTTCGTGTGCCCTGGAAAATACCGAATGTACTTGTTATCGTGAAGTGACAAATACCTGATTGTATCTAAAAGATGGATAGATTGAAGCGCTAACACAACATACCATCAACCTTCGTCGAACAATGAATCGCATTGGAAATGTTGTGCGCGAAATGTATAAGATCTACTCCGTACTTCTTCGAATTCACCTGCATGGAAATAAATGAAATACTCAGAGAACTAACTGATTTCGCCTTCGTACCGCTTTGACAGTTGTAGAGCACAATCGAGTCGTCGTCGCTTGAAGTAATCATATTCATGCCATCAGACGAATAGTCAATCGAATTAATCGTCCCCGTATTTTCGGTGAATGTTTTTGCGGCAACTAGCCGCGACACACACCGTGGATCGAGCCTCATCTTCCTAGAAAAATTCAGATTTGGTAAGTCTTAAATCCGTCACAAAATAAAAAAAAACCCGCTCGTGCACGTCTCTTCTGACAGAACATTACCAAACCAACCATAAAATATTGTGCATAAATTGTACTTATTTTATTGAACTCTTACATTCGATGCATATCAATCTATGTTGTAACGGAATAATTCTATATTAAAACGACGCAATAATCCCAGGTCGGTGCGGCAGACTATTCGCATACACCTCCGGCGTGTCGGCAGACTATTCGCATACTTTCGCAG
This sequence comes from Poikilolaimus oxycercus, assembly GCA_034700245.1. NCBI lineage: Eukaryota > Metazoa > Nematoda > Chromadorea > Rhabditida > Rhabditidae > Poikilolaimus > Poikilolaimus oxycercus. The sequence goes on along the minus strand of JAQIXL010002119.1, from coordinate 6 downwards.
ACTATT
>JAQIXL010002118.1:0-14250 GCA_034700245.1 Poikilolaimus oxycercus | reverse complement strand
GAGGGAGACGAACGTCTGACGTGCCAAGGCGAGAGGCGCGAGGCAGAGGTCAGGTAAACCTCGTACAATAGCTAGATCGGCATACGGAGCTATGTACTATACACAACACCTTTCAATTCCACTCGAGTTCTCTGCATTCTCTCTGCCACTTCATCTATCGAGATTTGGCAGAGTACATGAAAAGTCTGGAATAAAACCGTTCTGTGTAGCGGCGGCCTACTTTATTGCAGACGTGGTCGTGCCAACCACTGATTCCGCTCGCAACGCAGTTTTCTTCGCTTTCCTAGAGAGTGAGACACACGCATATTATTGTTCTCACTTTTAGAGTCGGCCGAGATTTCACCCAATTCCGAAAACGCACACGGCTGCCATCGAACCATCGATCAAACTTCCGCCAGCCTCGTGGAGTCCGTAGTCCAATCCATGTTAAAGTTCTCTTCGTTAGGTTTAACAAGAGATTTTGCTCCTCTTGAGTATGGATTATTGGAAGATGTGCGCCATCCAACTGGCAAAGGGCTTCAGCTTCATCATATTTTGCTCCGATTTGAGTATACTAAAACAGTGGAGTTTCTTTGGAAAGAAGAAACTTTGTAACACTCGGCATTGTGGTGTATCCAACCATCAAAACAAGCCGAGTTGCGTCCTTTCTTGCTGGAGACTTCGGGATTGCTACTAAAATGAAAAGGATGGGTCTTTTTAAACGTACCTCTTCAACTCAGCTACAGACGAAGTTGAGTAGATTATTACATAGCACACATGCAGCCACTCAGAAAAGCGCATAAAATTATTAAAAGCCTAAAATAGTGCGCCTTTTTACGTGGAAACAAGGCGTAATGTAGAAGGAAGTGAGAACCACTGGTGCTTGTGAGTGGGGAAGGCGCTCGCATTGTAAACTCGCGAATCCTTCTCCCTTGCCGGCAGCCACTTCACTGATAAGACGCAACGAAGGTGTCCGAGGGCTCGAGCGACGTGTGTACGTCGTCTTGGAAGCGAGGCCGAATCTCCGCATTGGCTACGAATCTCGTCTTCAGCAGGCGACTTTTAAAAGTGTGCGATAGCTTAAAAACTGTGGTTCAATTGCAACAAAATTCTTTCTCATCATCTTCGCGAAAGCGGGAGGCAAGCGTATTCTATGCGAGAAGTTCACAGCTGGAAGCAAATTGTATGTACTGCAAAAGAAATCTAGAGAAGACGCATAGCTTCGTTTAATTGGCGCTGTGTTTTCGGTGGTTCAACGGTAGAGGTTGCAGCAGCGCCGACTGTCCGATGAAGCTGAAACATTGTGACGATTGTTTCATTACAAAATGGTTTCCCATGAATTTTGGAAATGCAGCTGAAACGCACCTCAGACATGAAAGTATAGATTTCGGGAAATGTTGGTCGATCCGCGGGATCCACGTTCCAGCAAGGAATCATCAAGTCCGTGTATCTAATAACTATCACCTCCTTCAATTTAAACTCACAATTTGAGCGGACATCGTCTGGGAGCCTTCATACGGCGGCCTTCATCGAGAAACTCTAGCAGTTCTTTGTATGACATCCGCAGGTACGGAGTGTCGCCCTGACTGTAGATTTCCCAAAGAAGCATTCCGTATGACCAAACGTTGCTCTTGATCGTGAACTGTAATCGCAATAGTTATTATTGCGATTTACAACAAAATAGAAACGAAAAACAGCGCAACCTACACTGGCTCCGTGTAAGACTTCCACCGACATCGAATGCATGTGAAGTTCTTTAACACCCTTCGAAGTGTAACCCTGCGTGTAACTCTGAAAACGTCTCGCGAGGCCAAAATCCGTGATTTTTAGCGTCAAATCCTTATCGAGCCTGAAATTGTTGAACTTTTTTAGGTTCTCACAAGCAGTTCCTAGCCGCTAAATCGCGATGTAGAACGTGATTCATGTGCAGATACGTCATCCCTGAGGCAGCCTCTTTTCCGAAACGAGCCATAGTCTCCATGCTCAAACTCTGGACTCTCAGAGTTCTAGAAGCTTTGAAATCTCGTACATACCTCTTTATCTCGATTGTCCTTCAGATAGTTGAGCAGACATCCAGTCGGCATGTATTTCGTGATGAGGACAGGCACAGCGCCGTCCATCGAGTAACCTAGCAAGCTCACAACATGGGCATCCCTTGGAAACATAGCATCATTCAAGGCCTAACCGTAGTTCGATCATTAACTGTGCTTCGTCAAATGCGTCCGAGCAGTTGTCGATGTGTTGGGGCTTGACCTCCTTGCAGGCGACCAAGATTTTCTCTCCATGCAGTTCGATTTCACGCAGATACACCTTTCCATAATGACCTAACATTTTCTAAAGCGAGGTCTGAAAGGAGAGGAACCTTCGCCAAGAAGTCGCAACTTCTTTCCAAGTTGCTTTTCGGGGAAGCGCATGCCGCAGGCTGTTGAGAAGTTCTACAAAGTCTGCATCGAGTCCAAAAAGTTACCTTTTCCAAAATGTCTGCTTTCACGCGAAACATCCTGCTTTTCGAGCGATGACGAATCCACTGTTCAGAAGAGAAAATATCGTAAGAAAAGGGCGAGCTCACAAGGCAAATGGTGACTGCAATGCATGCCAGGAGAAGAACGAGGGCCATTCCCGCAAGTCCAAGTTTCACGTTCGAATCTTGCAGTTTTTTGAGGAGATCTTCATGTACCGAGTTGTTATTGTTGCCGTCTTGAGAGCTCTCTTCTTTTTTCACTGCTGCACCATTGCCTAGCTCGTCTTCGCTGCTGTTTCTACTCATCGCATGCAAATAAACGAACCACAAACCGTGGAAGATTGGGCAAGGACGGCTGCTTGTCATTCCAATGTCTTCGCATAGTCGCGTCAAAGGCCGAGATCTGGCAGACGAACCAAAATATCTGAAAAGTAACTTCTAGAATGTTTTTTTGCCTACGCTCTCACAGCTGTAATCGTGCCACCCGTAGTGAAAACTCATAACACAGTCTTCCTCTGCAACCTGAAAAGAGCTCATTGTCAGTCGGCTTATAGAAGAAATCAATCGTACTTTTTTATTAGGTTGTCCTTGGTCCCAATTGCGAAAGAGGACCGGGCGACCATCCGTCCAACGATTAAAGCTTCGCTCTTCTGACGGGCTACGCAGGGCAATCCATGTCGATGAGTTCATCGTTAACTTGAGGATGAAGTCGTTTTCGTTCTTCGACCGAATCACGGGCAAGTGAGCGCCGTGCTCCTCTCGACATCGTTCCTCTGCATCTTCGAACTTTAATGGCGTTTTGAAGTACTAAAAAGGGTAATTGAATTTTTCGGCAACCATGTAACATTGATCCAAATGCTTCGTCCAACCATCATCGCAGTCAAAGCTAGTCACTGCACGGCTGTGACGGAAAATGCGAATAGGCCTACTAAAGCGCTCCAATTGGTGAAAGTGAGCTGAACCTACACTTCACCTGCCCTCGTAACCTCATAGAGATAAATCAGGACAAGCAGCCACGATGAGAAAAGCATGCAAGCTGCAGAACCGTTGAAAAATGCCTCGAACGCGTTCGCGAGAAGGAAGTGAGAGCGAAGCGCAGGGAGTGGTGCTTCTTCACAAAGGCAGCGCTCGTTCGCCGATGGCTTCTCCTCCTCTTGATAAGACGAAAAGAGGCGAGGGGACATACCTCGGCGTTCACAATTAGTCAGATCAGCATTCGAACAAACGGAGTTTTGTGGGCTGTCAGTGCTTTGTTTCAAGGCTTCAGCCAGTTGCTTCTTTGAGGCGTTCACCCTTGAAATATGGATGGGTTTCAAGATTTGTAAGTAATTATAAAAAAGGGTCGTTTTCGTTATCATTTGGGATTGTATTCGTTTAAACATTTTTGAATCGATGACGCTCGGTGCTAAAAGCATCGTGTGTTTCAAATGCTTCTGTTTAGTTTTTCGAATTACTTTCAGCTCACAGCTTTGTCCATCATACTCAAATAGTGCGAAGAACTTGCCGATAAAGAAAAGCCCGCTGTTCGTTTTATCTGAAGCAGTGGAGGAAACGGTGACTGTGGAATAAAGATTTAAGGGAAGTTGCTTGAAACCCTTTTCCCATGCGAGAACATGTGCTTTCTCATCCGACAATGAGTGTTCCTGACCGCTGTGAATGAAGATGCAATGGGCGTCGTCTCTTTGGCCATTTCAAAGAGCTTCTTCCAGGAACTGTAATACAAAGTGAAGCACGATGTCTGTGTCCATCAATTGTATGTGGGATGTGGATGCGGCAAATTTGTTGCTAATAGTATGCATTGATGAAATGACAGCGTCTTTTCTGAATATCGAATACGACCTAGCAGCCAGTGCGAATAAAGTACTAAAAGCAAAAGGCCTGAAGCACACATGGTTTTCAGGACCACGAAGGATCGACGGACTGATCGCTTGAATCTCTCTTGGATGTTGCTCAAGCAAGTGTTCGTGAGAAGCTCTGCATGTTTCAGGCGCTTTGTTTTCAAATGCTTGAGGCTGTAAGCGCCGCTAATTCGCTCCTCATGTCTTTGAGTTGCCCGCACATGATCCAGCTTTTGTTCCTATGTCATCTAGGCGTTGATCGATGAGATGTTTTGAAACTAATTGTAAGCAATTCCTCATGCCTTGCGCAAAATCTTCCAAAGAATGTTTACGTGGCGACAACAGGAACGCGATGACCGTTGCACTTTTTCACTACCGCGTAGCCTCGACGGGTTTCTATTTCATGAAGAAATTGTGTCAAAATGCAAACTTCGATGCATTTCAACATCAACTCACGGATAAAAGAGAGTTCTCATCAGCAATCTGTGAGCGTAGCATCACAACGTTGTAATCTCTGAAGTCTTCGAAGACATACCGTCGCTTGGAGGTCATAGTGCGACAGAGGCTGAGAACGTTTCCCAATTTGAAGAGACAAACCACGCGTCGCTGAGATATTCTTCTTGCCTTCTGATATCATCCCCTTCGTAGCGTCAGCGGTATTCTTTCAAGTTCTTAATGTCACTTTCCTAAGTTTTTCACATAGTCTCCACGTATGCTGAAAACTTTTTCGCTGACAGCTATTCACAAAAATAATGAGCAAGGACTGTCGCACGTTACAGATTGTAGAAGATTGGCAGTTGCGAAAAAACACCAAAAATGGATGACAATGTCTGTGTACAAAATGAAAAAGATTAGTTCCCATTCTGAATCATACTTCTTCGTCACTGAAGATGAGATTTGATGTACCTGAAAGTGACGGATATTCAAACGTTACTACGAAGACAAACCATCGACACTAACAAAGTCTTTGAGCGACGGATTATTTGTTCAAAATCCGAATCATATTTGTTTCACAAGTAGGCGACGTACGGAGATCAAGGAAGAAAGTCTCATCGACATGATTTTGGATAAACGTATACGATTCAGAATTTGAATAATCCAATCCTGTTCGAGGACCGACGTTTTCTCTTCGAGTATCACGCGTTCCTTTATGTAATTATCTTACAGATTAATTCTGCAGGCGGCATAAGCGTGCACTTGCGGCACACCGTCCATTTCGTCATATTTTCAAATTCTTTACTCGTCGCGATCAGCTAATGTTTCCGTTGGTTGAAGGGCCTGTGGCTGCATCTTTCGCCGTCAAGCAAGACAGACACAGTCAGCGATTGAGTTACGGCGCTACGACGGGACACTGTCGACGCGCAATTAAGTTGACGATTATGAAAGCAATTTTAGTGCAAGTTTCGAGCAGAGATATTGTTCTAAGGATTGTAGAAGCATTAATACCCGCGTCAGCTTGATCTCGTCACTACTTTTGATTTACCGAGCGAGCACATCGTCCTTACAAGTCTAAGCGGCTTGACCCCTTCGTCGGCTTATCGGAGACCATCGTTATCGTGAACTTTTCCTACTGTTGCCGACCAACTCTAGTTCCAGCTGCCCTCAAATTCAACACACATTGACAATGTCCCGTGATGTGCAAGGGGATAAAACCAAGGCCTTTTGCTCAGCCCCGCCAGGCCCCGGGCTAAATAAAACGCATGACTTTGTGATTTGATATTGGTGGTGCCGGCTAATTCTTTCAAATCCTCGCTTATTGTTTGAAGACTTCCTAAAACGCTCATACCTCATGGTCCGTCTTGCGTCTCTCGAAGAGGACTGTCTAGGGAAAGTCTGCGGTGGAACTGGCTATTGTTGTTTGATCATTCGTTGGAAAATAGCTGAAACTCGAAACATATGCGCATTCACAAATGTAACTGAGTGCGAGATCAGAGGTGTCTTTAGAACTTCAATGTAGGACTGCCGGGGTTCACCTAATTGAGAGAAAAGCTGTTTGTTTCAGCTGGCTTGCTTTAAAATCTTTTACTTCCCATCGTAATTATATCCCTAAGATGGTCCTATTCGAGTCTAGAAGCCGCTCAATGACTGATGGACATTGTTTCTGGCTGATTTTTCAATCGTACAAAAGTACGTCAAGCATAGTGAGCCATGTGGCATGTTCACGTCCTCAGTTCCTTTACTGGCGACACCCGTCCATGGTGTCGCCAGCCAGCATGGAAGTTGATATCGGCATTGGGGTGTTGCCTTTCTTGTTTTCGTGTTCCTGCTATTTTCTCATTGGTTTCAGGCGCCTGGCTTTGAAGTGTTATATTATGTACATTTCTATTTGTTAATTTTAGGTTGTACTCGATATCCTTGTTCATAATGCCGATAGCAACTGCATACGTCCAGCGTATGTCGCATCAGTTTTCTCGATCCTAACACCGGTTGAATCTTCTTCATCATGAGAAGCGTCGTCACGTCTACGAGATGCTATGAAGGAAGCTGTGAGTGAGTGATTTGGGCGCTCATTTACCTTTTTTTTTTTTTATTTACCCCCCTGGCTTGCTCACAAACGCAGACATTTGTCACTGAGATCGGCGGCTTCTTTTTGTCTCAAATCTCAAAAATCTTTTCAATAGCAAAGTGTCTTCACCGAGTTATTACAAGTCGCCGGATGAGATGAAACAGAAAAGTCCTCTTATTACCGATCAGCTTCCGATGGTGAGTCTTCGTGGTAAGCAAGGATCGCCGCAGGTTAGATCGGCAATGACGGCAATCGGCAATGACGAGAAATGCTTTCTCGATTTTATACAGCAGTAACCAAGCGTACAAAAAGTGGTTATTACCGGTGCATAAAACGGAAATAATTAGTTTCTATTTTGAATCGCATTTCTTCGCCGTCTTGTTCTTCCACATCTTGATGTGGATGAGATTTGCTGCACCTAAAAGTGTCGGATATTCGAACTTAAGCCGGCAAAGAATAACGTTCTTTGTCTTTTCTCCTCGTTGTTGTCTCGGAACGCAGCTTGAACGTATGTCTGTTTCAAGCATTTTGCTTCAAAAGACGTTGTACAATACAGGGATCGTAAGAGACTGCATCGACGGGATGACAGAGTGTCTCGTGAAGCTGTGGAAGAACAAGACGATCTTGACGATGAGAAAACGGTTACTATGGAATAAATTGTTTCAAAGCAAGACGCCTGAAACAGATGAAGATTTCGCAATTGCACAGGTTTTAAATACTTTCAATATGGACTGATCGTGTGTCAAGTGACGACAAGAGTGGCCACTTCGACCCAACATGTTTCAGCATTTGTAAATCAAAAAGAAAAATGAAAAATTTTCATTGAATCACACGAGCAACAACGCCACACTTCATTGCTCCATTCTCAAACCACTAAAACAAGTCGTCCGTCCCTTTCTCTTCGGTTTAGCTCTTGCGATAATTTCTTCCACACGATGTGTCGTCAAGGCGGCCAGCATGGCCATCTAATCTGCATTAAACAGTTGAGTATGCCCGCAGCAGGGTAACCGTATCCCAGAGAGCACAACTTTTCGCTGGGTCATGTGGGAGAAAAATGCTCGGTCCCGTGGTTCTGCCAATGTATGTTGTCTGCGAACTGCTCTTTGCCATCAAATATGCGTTTTCAGACCGTATGCAAAAACAACAAATCCGGTGCAAAAACAACATGTGTTTCAGATGTCTTGCTTCGCTTATTCGAATTACCGCGAGTTGCTTTCCAGTTGTTATTGAGCCACAAAAAAGAGTCTTCCCATCGCAAAAATTTGAGTTTCGGATGGCAACTACTTTGCAGCAGTCAATAAACTTCGATGCAGTTGTTTGTGAAATTGGACGCGATTCAATACCAGCGCTCCCCTCGGCTGCTTTCATTTTAGTTTTTCGTCCTGTCACTTTTCCAACGAAATCGTAATCGTTACGAGTGGCTGTAATGGTCAGATTGAACCAAACAGATGTCGGCTTTTGTAAATCGACTTGGTGCTAGAACGTGGGCTACAACGTCGGCTAGGTGTACCAACAAAGCTGCATTTGATTTCATGTGCATAAACAACAGAGACTTTTTCAAAAATCTGTATTGCTTTCTTCTCTTTCTCTTTGGAATCTGGGAGGAGGGAAATCGGAAGCTCAGGGCTGGGCCTCGACGACGGCGCCGAGGAACTCGAGGGCGAGCTGCGGGCGTCCGGCGGTGAAGGTCTTCCAGTCAGCGCGTCCCGTCACCTCGCGGTGCTTGCGGATGAAGAAGCGCTTCGCCTCCCGAGCAGCTCTTGTGTGGCATTAAGTCTCACCTCCTTGAGCTCGCTGACGTTGCACATCTCGGCGACGAGAAGCGTGTTGACGAGGCTCTCGGCCGTGATGCCCTTCATCAGGTGGCGAATGCAGACGGCTCGGAGCAGGTCCATCTGCCTCTCTCTCTTCTCTCAGGCTTCTCCAAACCTGGTACTTGTCCCCGAAGCGGAGCATCTCGCCCGCCTCCGTCGACAGGGCTTCCGTCTCTCCTTTGTAGATGAAGGCGAGTGCGGCTTGGACCTAATGCTTCTTTATACATAGTTAGTTCCCTCAAACCGTGGAGGCCTTGAAGTCGAGGATCTTGACGACGCCGGTCTCGGCCTCGGACTGCCGAACATCGCCTCGTAGACGGGCGAGTGCGCGGCCAGCACGCAACGATGGGCCTTCAGCTTCTGTCCTCCCACCTAGTAACAGCGATGATCTTGCTTGCCGGCTAAACCTCGAGCGTGCAGTCGCTGAGGACGGCCTCGTCGAGGAGGCGGCGTCCAAAGAGGGCGAGGAGGTCCTTGGAGCGGATGCGAGAGGACTCGGCGGGTGCCGCGCTCAACGTCTCCGTGCACTCCGTGTAGCGGATCCAGCAGTCCACGCTCACGGTGCAGACGTCGCACCTCTCTTCGAGGCGACCCGCCATCTCGAACTGAAATGAGACTCATGCTCAATTGAGGTTTTCAGACATTCCAAAGCATTCAGAGATTTTGGCATGCCAAATCTCTGGAGTGGCACCTTCTGAGTCGAATTCGAACCTCTTTCTCAAGGGTCTCGAAGTTGCGGGCTTCTCCCTTGAAGTGGACGAGCGTTCCGCTCGCGTGCTTGTAGCACTGGTTGGACACGAGCATCAATTTTATGTCGTATTCAATGCTCAGTCGCTTCTGGAATCCATTTCTTTCTTTCCAGACAGGACAAGTCGGATTCGAATTATTCCGCATTCTGTTCGGCCGTCTGGCTCGTATTCAGAGTTCTCTTCCTTTCCCTTGTCTCTTCTCCAGCCACCTCGGAGCGATGGAGGAGGCGGATCTTGGAGTTGCCGGTTCGGTCGTCCTTCTTCGCGCCATTCGGGTAGAAGACGACGCGGAAGCGCGTCGAGGCGTCCACAAGGTCCTCTCGGAGAAGCGCCGTGCCGGGCAGCACCAGCGGGGCCACGCGGCAGTACTGCACTCCAACGTTGCAGTTTCTCCACGAAGTCGAACCCCGATGATAGGCCACGAGCCATTGACCTCACGGGAGGCCATCTTCGTCTCTCCTTCTAAACATCTTGAGGTTAGTGATGAAGGGAGAAGAGAGAGAAGAGGAGAGAAGAGAAAACTTACCGCACGTGCCGGACGTCGAGTTGCTTCTGCTGGCATCTTGACATGAAAATGTGGAAGACCTGATATGCAGCTAAAGATTTCGGCTCTGGAAAGCGCATTCGCAAATGCAATTTAGATTGGAGAAAGTCATCCACGACGAGTAGAAACATGACGGTAAGTGCGTGAAACGTTTTCAATACAGTCGTCACACGGGTGCGACTGCGGACGCTAGACGGCACTTGACGACCATTCTCCTTCGGCCAACGAGAGAAAAGCAACAAGACGACAACAGCTTCTTGTGCGACTTGGCGCTTTTATTTGACTCAGAGCAAGGTTCAGAGCCACTCAATGACACGGACTGTTATTTTTTTTGGAGGCCTTCTGACAACAAGAAGGACTCTATCGTGGCCTCTTGAACGGCAAATGAAAGGATTAACGCACGTAGGTTTTGCCAAATGTATTGTATGACAACTATGTACCACTAGAGCAATGTTAATATTGTATTTGGTGTGTCCTTGCTAGCGTCATAATATTTTGTTTTGGTGCTGTGTGCTGCACTGTCGTAAGCGAACGGGCAATCCTGTAAGCAGAATATTGGCCAGTGGTCCACGCGCCTTTTTCATAAAGGTATAGATTTGTGGGAAGGTTGGTCGAACATGCAGTGAATCGTCCCAGCATGTGAGCATCAATTCATACCTAAACAAGACTTAAAACATTCGTTACTAACATTTTTGGCGGACAGTTTTCTGGCGCCTCCAGTCTATGTCCGTCATCGAGGAATTTGAGCTGCTCTTTAAAATCCATGTTGAAGTAGGGACGCCGTCCGAGGCTATAAAGTTCCCACAGCAATACTCCGTATGACCATACGTCGGCACTTGTTGTAAACTGGTAATAGGCGGTTGAAACGGGTTCCTTACTTTCTGCCCATGCAGTACCTCCAGGGCCATGGTTAAGACAGGCAAAGCTCTTGTGCTCTTCACGGCGTACCCTTGCGTATAAGATTCAAATCGTCTTGACAGACCGAAATCCGTAATTTTAAGTGTCAGATCTTCGTTGAGTCTGCAATTTATCTTAAGCTTTAAGTAATTCACGCAGGCAGTTCCGAGCAGCTAGATCGCGATGTAGGATGTGATTTGCGTGAAGGTAAACCATTCCTGACGCAGCTTCTTTTCCAAAACGGGCGAGCATTTGCTGGCTCACGTCCTATATATGTTTTGTAACAATTCTCTTGTAAAACCAGGTTTTGCAGCAAGTAATTGAGAAGGCACCCGCCGGACATATAGTCTGTGATTAGGATTGGAACGCGGCCTTCCAGAGTGAAACCGATTAAACTGACGATGTGTGGATGCCTGGAAATCAATTGTGTATTCTATTGTAGTTGACTCACTTCAGATGCTTCATCAGCATGGCCTCATCGAAAGCGTCGGAACAATTATCGATATGTCGGGGCTTGACTTCCTTGCAAGCGACTAGCCAGAGCTCCTCGTCAAATCGCATCTCTCGGAGATAAACCTTCCCGTATTGCCCTGTTAGTTCGTTGCAGACCGAATGAAAATGAAACCTTCGCCGAGTAGTCGCAGTTTGATTCCAAGCTGATTTCCTTGAAGCATTTCACCACAGGCAGTGGACAAATTCTGAAACGATTTCGTCTTACGCATCCTACTTTATACCTTCATGAGTATGCTGGATTTGGAACGGAAATTTTGTCGCCGCGTGCGAGCCCGATAAAGCTGCAAGTGGAGGTGGCAGTTTCGTGCAACTCTTACCAAGAGCAGTGTGACGAGACTAACTGTAAGTGAAACACTAATAAATATCGCTGCCAAGAGGATCGTAATCATGTGGCTTGAATCGCTTGGCACAATCGTAGAATTGAGACGAGCAATCACGTCCCGAATTTTGCTTTGAAGCTCACTGATCTGCGCATCCAGGCTGTTCTTTTTCAAGACAAAAGGTTGAATGGCTTCCTGATGCATCGGTCTCTCTTCATCAATCTTTTGTCTTTTGGATTCAAGCTGCGCCTCTATGGCTTGCAATTTCGTTTCTTCCCATGAAACCTGCCCTAATGCTTGCTTGTAAAGATAATCCACATCATCCGCTGATGCATTCTTCTCTGTCCAGTATGTTAGAGTCGCGTTCACCACAAAGATAGCAGACGATAACGCTTCCTGTTGTCTGTTGGCGTCATCTGCGAGCGCGTCCAAAAGAGCAATTTGTCTCGCAAAATTTTCTTCTATTTCTCGAATAGATTCGCTGGCTAGTTGTGCTTCTGTTTCGAGCAATACAAGTTGATCCTGGAGACCGCGCAAAACAACTCGCAGCTCAAACTTCTGGCACACAAAAGGAAATACCTAAAAAAATAGGTGTCCTTCAGAAACACATGTGCATGAAAGGCGAGGAAAACGTACGTTTTTGCAGTCGTAATCGTGCCACGTTCCATTGCGAATAACAACGCATTCTTCAGAATTCTGAAAACGTCAGGTTTCAACCAAAAAGATGATTTGTCTGATTTGAAAATTTCTCTATCTTGTTCTAGGAACCTTATAGTTGTCTGGTTGGTCGTCGTACCAGCCGTCGTAATCGACTAGACTGCCATCAACCCATTGGTCAAACTCTCGTGTGCCGTTAACGCGTAAGCCGATCCAAATCGCCATCTGAAAAGCCAAAGAATAACTTCAATGCCAATCATTTGAAGATCAATTTCTCCTCAGTCTTGAAATCGTGAAGACTAACCATATCATTTAGAAGCAGCTGGTTGCTAATAAAATACTGATCCTCATCGGAATGCACAATTGGCAAGGTAGCGGCTTCGCTTTCGCAATAACGGCGTGCTTCTTCAAAGGGTAGATACCGCTTGAAGGTCTATAAGAAGTTGTTTGCAATCGTTCGTGCAACCTTGTAGCAGTGACTTGAATTATAAGCCCACTCTTCATCACACATATGTGGATAGTCCGGACCGTCGCTATGACTATGACTTTGACTAAACCAATTGTGGTCAACCCAAAAAGGGGCAAATATGTACATACCTGGACGCTGTAACTGTCGGTGAAGTCTCGCAGTCGATGCAAGCAAAAATCTTCGTCAAAAAGGCCGACAAGAATATAAGCGTGTACGTCATTTCAACTTCTTTGGTTCACGGTAGCAACATCTCTGAATGGTGAACTAGAACATTATTGAGCAATCACGGTTTGATGTCAGTAGAATCATTACTCTCTACTCGCGTCGTAAAGCATTGCTTGCATTGAAAGCAGATAACCATTAGCGGTATAGTGTGGAGATTCCCTGTTAATCGCTTAGGGGCAACGAAAAAGTATCTAACAAGAGAGCGGGTGCGAGCTTCGCTCGAAAGAAAGCACACAACAGCTGCTAGAGCGCCTTCACACCTACTGATGGGTCCACAACGCCTCATCAATTAGAGAATCGCCTCTGATTCTCTTTCAGAGCAACGTTAAGAAGTCAACAGTGTAATGCAAGCACACAAATGCTGACTGGTGCATTGAACACGAAAACTATTATCTTCAACAATCTGTCGCTTTCTAAAAAGCTTTCGGCAATGCCCCAAACGTTTTGTCAATCTTGGATTCGGACATGTGAAATTTTTATTTGCCAACTGAAGAAAAATTTGAAAGAAATTACAAGATCACAGTCAGGTTGTAGGTGCAGTGCCCGTTTCATTTGAAGCTTCTGTATCTTTTGATGTTGTTACGTTATTCGAAGGGTCGTTGATTGAAAGGCATTCCTGAAAATATTTGAAACATGCATTTTTGCGAGTATCAGGTACCTTTTCCATAAAAGTGTTGATTTGCGAGAAGGTGGGACGAGCTTGTGGAGTTTTGTTCCAACACGCCAACATCAGCTCGGCGTAACTGAAAAGCGTAATTTCAAAAAGTTTGCTTCAAACATCTTCTTAGAGCAAAGCTGCGGTGATTCCACTCGACACCCATTTTCGAGGAAGGCGAGAAGCTCTTCGTAATCCATTCTGAGATACGCAGCCTTGCCAAAGCTATAGATCTCCCACAGCAGCACTCCGTAAGACCAGACATCGGCGCTGGTTGTAAACGAAAAAGACAACAATAGTATGGCTGAACTTGCATACCTCCGACCCGTGTAGAATTTCTAGTGCCATGGTATAAATTGGCAAGCCTGTAGGCACGCTCAGCGCGTTTTTGTACCTCTCAAATCGCCGTGGGGAACCGAAGTGCGTGATTTTCAATGTAAGATTTTCATCCAACCGTAGTGGGAATGGTTCCTTTTTGGGTGTTATACAAGAGTCTAAAGGGTGACAAGGTGATGTTATGGTGTAGCGGCTTCTTTTGGGGGATAAGGCACTCTCAGTACTCTGAATACCTATGACAGGTAGTTCCCCCCTCCCAGGCTATCCGGCCCTTACGTCTCTTCCGT
>JAQIXL010002117.1:0-14261 GCA_034700245.1 Poikilolaimus oxycercus | reverse complement strand
TCGTCGTCTCTAGACATCGGGCTAGTTGCAGTTTATTGAAATTATGAAAACAGGAGCTTCTTCACTTGATCCTCGGCGTGTTTATTCGTCGAAATGCTGTTATGGACTCGCAGCGTCGTGGCTCCTCTCTCATCATCCTTCACCACCGCACTCCCGTCGTCCACCAAGTCCGTTCCAGCTTAACACCGTCCATGTCATCACAAGACACTGCGAACAGCAGGCGTGGCTCTGTGTTTTCGAGAAAATAAACCACTTTGATGTCGTTTGCACTGAAAAGAGTAATTTCATTGGTCTGAATGACTTTGTATGGCGTTTGAACAAATAAAGACTGGAGAATTGCAATGCTCCTCGAGCTTCTGCTCGCTCTTTTCATCTCGGCTTCAATCAGACTCAGACTATGTAGCTTCATTCAGTAGATCATTGAGAGTCAGGATCTAATTCAGACAGGATCAACAGCGTCTCTATAAGACACTATTTCAAGACTATCCGAAGAATGTCGGGAAGTCACACATCCGCGAAGGAAGTCGGAGACAATTCATCAGCTTTCGAGGTCCGGATTGAGCCCGGCTGGCTTCGACTACTGGATATTGTGGGTCACTTTCAGCCATTTTTATTCTAGTCAACTTGGCAACCCTCGGCATGCTCTCCATGGTGGCTCTACCAATTTTGAAAGCTAAGATGAGACAAACAGACGGCGAGACGCGACAAACGATGCACAACGAGAATGCTCATCACCTTAAGCTGCTGGAAGCATTTCAACTCAATGGTTTTCCTTGTCCGTCAACTTCTCAAGATAAAAACAACTTCATTTTCATTTTGGAGTACGTCAATTGAGACAAATAACATTTTTGTGGACAAAATAAAATTAAAAAGCCTTTCAATTTCATTAGTATTAGGAAATTCGAGCGCCCGTGGAAGACAAGCGCTTCTCTTCAACAAACGCCCTCTAGACACATTGAAATGCAATGCTTTCCATACTCGGCATCGCCCTTTTATTTTCCACGACAGCCTCCGCGGCGAATCTCACTGGTACAGACAAAGTCTTAGACCTTTTGGTAATGGAATTTCTAGCCAGGACTCCTTTCAGACATGATCAGCAACGACTTTACGAAGCTCTCTTTCAAGGCTACACCAAGAATATCGGACCCGTTGACGCGGTCTTAAAAGAACCGGGCGACAACGCCACAGACCCGTTTTTCATTCAAATCCAACCGTCTTGGCTTCGTCTGTTGGATATCCCAGGTCCGCTGGCTTGACTAATTCTGGGGTCCGGATTTTGAAAACTTGACTAATACTGGGGAAAGACCCCAGAAGTAGTCAAGTGGACCCCAAAAGTAGTCAAGCTCGACCCCAGAAGTAGTCAAGCGAATATCGCTTGACTACTTTTGGGGTCTCTCAAATCAAGTTGACTACTTCTGGGGTCCATGACCTCTTAGCGACGTCTCGTGGTTACCCCGGCGCGACTACGCGGCAAGTGCGCAGGCGCCGGCAGCGTTTTCCCCTTGCAACAATCACCAAAAAGCTTCCCGCTTCTTGCGAGAGCTTTGTAGCTGAGCGCCTCGTGCGCGAAGCTCAATTTTTGGAGGCTAAAGCCTTGCGGTTCCTGCTGTGCAGGAGCTTTATATTTGAAACATATGAAAACCTGGAGAAAATGAGAAAAAATGACGTTAAAACTTGACTATTTCTGGGGTCCCGCTTGACTAATATTGGGGTCCCAGCTTGACTACTTCTGGGGTCCACTTGACTAATACTGGGGTCCAGCTTGACTCATACTGGGGTCTACTTGACTACTTCTGGGGTATTGCTTGACTAATACTGGTGCATGGTATGAGTCAAGCTTTACCCCAATAGTAGTCAAGTTTTTACCCCAGAAGTAGTCAAGCCAGCGGACCTGGGTACCTAAGTATTGCGGCAAGTTGCCGAGTAGCGTTTTGAGTCACTGTTGAAACCGAAGAGTGGCTCTCGCTTTTTTGAACACTCGAATGTCGTTCATTTCGTGCGATTCACTCTAACATCTCGCAGGAATTCGCGGTTTCAAGCACGCCCTTTCAAAGAGGGCTTTCATCGTTAGCAATAGACGGTAGCTTCTTTCCTCAACTTGCTTTATTCGATGCGAATTGGGTGAAACGTGCGACTCTTGACGCAAAGATTTCCTTTAAGCAACACGTAAGAGTTATTTTTCTCAAAAGCCCATGCGACCCTGGAAGTTTGAAGCACCAGACAAACAAGCCCTGACTTCCAGCAATCGACGAGATTGTCTGCATTTGCTTTTGTAATATCGCTGAAACCGAGCCCTTTCGGCGGAAACACACCAGTTAACTCCATTCACACATTGAACAGCTCCTTGTTTCATAGCGATTGTAACCGGGTCGGAGACATTCATGTCTTACCATTGAAACCGAAGTGCCATTTGCATTTATTGAATCTCTATCTTCGAATTTCGGTCGTTTTCGTGCATTTCGCTCCAAAATTTCCCTGGAAGTCTCGGTTTCAATAGCGCTGTTTCAGGGAATGGCTTTCTCAGCAAACAATAAACAATCGGGAAAGTCGATTTCATGACTACGAAGCTTGAGGAAATCCGTCGGAGACAAGTAAGTGAAAGAAGCGACACAGAGAAGCTCACGACCTTCCTCAGCCCGATAGTAAGGTTGGCAGAATTGAAGTTAGCTTCACAGCGATCGACAGAAAGAGAAATCCAGTGACTGAGTGTGAGCCTGAGGCGAGCCGAAATGCTCGAAAAGACTTTGCTTGAGAATAAAACAGCATCAGAGAAGCGAAACCTTTTTTTACGAATCTGTACAACGGTTTGCAGAAAGAGAAAGCACACTATCGTAGAATCAATATCGTAGACAACTTTGAGACTGGCATTTTCTCAAAGGAATTTGATGCCTCTATTGCGGAGCTTCAGGGCGCGGGTTAGCCCTTGCTCGGTCGGAAGGGACCCACGAGAAGAATGGGCAGACTCTTCAGGGTCAACAGCGGGCGAGGCGTCATCGTCCGAGGCTGCTGAAAGAAAACAACAAGTCGAAGTCCCTCACGGAATCAATGGAAAGCTTTAGATTGACTCTTACCCAGAGCATGAAACATCAAAGTAAATGGTTTTGCTTGCATCTAGGAGAAGAGGAATAGTGTACAGGACAACATTTTCGAAGTAAAAGTGCGGGTGAAACGTACATGCACGCACCATGTCGAGCTCACGAGCGGCGATGGAGGCGCGGACTTCCGCCTTCTCCGTCTCGGCCACTCCGTTGTAGTCGACCGTTGGGACCACGTTCCAGCAAAGACAGATCACAATCCTGAAATCCGAAATAAAGTGTCATTGACGCAATTGCCTGCGTTTGGTTTTGCACCGACGCTGAAACCGATGAATCTCACTGAATTATCTGGCTTGTGAGAACATCGACGGACATTTGTTACCGTTTTGAGAAACCACCGCAATCAGTATGACATTGGTCATAATGAGAACGAATTGTTATAACTGCTATGAAAGTGCAGAGTGGCCTAACTCTCAACAACTACGACAAACATTACCAAACATCAACGCTGACTTCAAGGAAGTCGCCATGCGCAGTGTTCAAGATGCCCTGCACCTTGAAGAAGTAGTCGGGACCTTGAAGGACTAAAGCTAACGCCTCAAGCTTCTCATCTCACTCCGCCTCGGGGATGCATTCGTCGCTGTCGGCATCCTTGACGAAGCCGGGAAGGCAGAAGCACGTCGACTCGCGATTGCGATAAGACTTGGAGATGTGAAAGAAAAAAGACCATGCAGAATCAGACCGTAGTAACCGTGATTCTTATGGAAGCGCCTTGAAACATTCAATCACTTGAATAACCACAGTGAGTCTCGCGAACACCATTCAACCAAAGTGCGAGGTTCAAGATCTAGCAACACAAAGAATTTTGCTCATCTGCTGTGCCGCTCCTGAAACCGTGTGTCATCTCTGACTGCTCTTCCAGCTTTTCTTCGCCATCGAAGTCTCTCCGTGGTGTCGCAACGAGAGCCGCAGGTCATGTCCATCTGCATTCAACAAAGTGAGTTTCCGGAGGTTATTTACCAAATGGTTCGCTCCACAACGCAGCATGTCGATGGGGAAGAGGTTAGCCGCAACAACGGGAGCCATGACAAAAACGATGAACAGAAGGAGCGGTCTTGTCAGGTTTTGTGGGAACGCATTAACAGACGAGCAGCGTTTGAAAGCCAAAGCACTATGTCAATCGAAGTTCAGAAAATTGAGATTGGCCAGCTGCAAACTACCCGTCAACTTAGGGTTTCATTGCTTCTTTTTAAGGCAAGATTGGCTTTCTGTCTGTTAGCGTCGAAGCTGCCGAGCACTCTCAAGAATAATCCTACACACATAACACGATGCAACAGCCCGCTCTTGTAGATTTTCGACGAGATTTCTCGCATTGCTGTTTCCTGTAGGTTTCTTGTTTCCTTCGTAAGGCTACTCGAACGACTACTCGAACGCCGACTACGATGAGGAGCCTTGGCGGACTCTCATGACAGGGGAACTCTCGTCTCCACGTACAAGACTCTGTGATTTATTCGAGCTTCACTAATAGTTCTGGTACTTGAAATATTGCCACTGGATATCAAGGCGTAAACGCCGTGCTTCTCATGACAACCCCTTGAAACATTCAGCTCAATAGCACTCTCAAAAACGCAACGCGCTAATTCTGCTCACTATTTTTTTTCTAAAGCACACGTTGAAGTTATCGCCCCTGGAACGATTGCCTATTTCAGATCATTCTTGTGTCATCTGGTTGCTTTTCACGCTTCTCTTCTCCTCCAAGACCATTTTTTGAGCACCTATT
The DNA here is from genome assembly GCA_034700245.1 of Poikilolaimus oxycercus. Lineage (NCBI taxonomy): Eukaryota > Metazoa > Nematoda > Chromadorea > Rhabditida > Rhabditidae > Poikilolaimus > Poikilolaimus oxycercus. Next base: position 9,446 of record JAQIXL010002117.1, on the reverse strand, counting down.
GCAGCAAGTTGTCGAGTTGCATTTTGAGACACTCTTGGAAACTCAGAGTGGCTCTCGCTTGATTGAACACTCGAATGCCGTTCTTTTCGTGCGATTCACCCTAACATCTCGCAGGAATTCGCGGTTTCAAGCACATCATTTCAAGGAGGGCTTTCCTCGCTAGCAATTGACGGTCGTTTTGATCCTCAACTTGCTTTATTCGATGCGAAAAGGGAGGCGCGGACTTTCGTCTTTTCCGTCTCGGCCACTCCCATGGCCATTGATTCCATAATTCGGACAAAGGTCACAATCCTGAAAACGGCTATGAGAAACAGTCGTTAACGTTCATTGTTGCTTTTGTAGTGACGCTGAAACTCTCTTGGCTGGGAGAATATCTTCACTTTCTGCAACCGAAAGTCGAGAATCTCCAATGGTCTGAGTCGAGGAAGCATTGCACAGAGATGCACTAAATCCTAACATTTTGACTTGAAACTGAAGGATGACTCATTTCTTCACTCTCATTTTCACAAAAACACCGATACATCAACGCTAGCTCAAGGAAGTCGCAGGGAATCGGATAGCCCCAGACCGCGTTAAAGATGGCTTCACTTGAAAAAGTAGTCGGGACCTTGAAGGACTAAAGCGAGGGAACACGTCCATCGAAGTGGTACTGCACAAGAGACGGACAGCTGTCACACCAAGAGTGAGCGTGAAGCTTCACGCGCGATCTACTACTTGAATTCTGACTACGATGAGGAGCCTTGGTGGACTCCCACGACCCGGGAACTCTGGGGCTTCGCCCTCGGCAACATGAGTGTGGCCGCCGTGGGCACCATCGTCCACGTCTTAGCGGTTTGATCTTTCTCACGGATTTCGACCGACGTCGGCCTCTCTGCGGTCTCACTACGGTCGACTGAGAAGACAAAGAAGAACAAGGGAGACGAAGAGGAGAATTTTTTGATTCATTCAAGTGCCTGCTTGAAGTGTGCCAATCTCCTAATGACAATAAACTAACAATACATTGCGGGAATCGCTCGGGGAGCGCTTGGCAAATTGCAGATTTAATTTTATTAGACAGCTGAAACCGACAGTACGAGCATCAAAAGTGGCTCCGACTGTTACTGAGCAAATGGTAGCCGGTTTTTCATTGTAGAAAAGCCCCAGACTAGTGCGTGATTGGCATTCGATATTTATGTTGCTTTTGCAATGACGCTGAAACCGAGGAATCTCAACGAATTCTTTCGCCGGTGAGAATTTCCGTGCTTTGCGATCGAGTTTTGAGAAACTGTGACGCAACAGAGCGACATTGGAAATTAGAGCCACAAATCCTTACATTTCCGATATGAAATTGAAGAGTGGGCCTAAAATAAGAGCGAAGGTTGTCTTCATTGCCTTGGAAATCACAAATTTATCTTATTTAGTCGATCGCTTTCAGAGCTCCCACAAGCCTTCACTTCAGGAGATGCGCATCACCCTTCAGAAGCGCGCCGCCTCGCGATAGCGACAAGATTTCGAGATGTGCTGACAGCGGGAGGACTCAAGCACCGAACCTTCCTACGACGACACCTCGGACTACTCGACCCTCGACTACGATGAGGAGACTTGGTGGACTCTCACGAATGGGTAACTCTGGGGCTTCGCAACTCTGGGCCCTCGGCAACATGAGCGTGGCCGCTGTGGGCACTCTGGTCTACGTCGTCGTCTTAGCGGTTTGCTCACTGACGTTTGAAAGCACAATTTGCGCGCGTTTCAGATCCTCCGAATCGGAAGATACTCCTGGGCCGTACTAGCAACCGCGACAAAGAGTAGTCCCTTGTGGCACAGTTGAAACCGAAGTGTCATTAAACGAATCTCAATCTTCGTTCTGTGTCGACTGAGAAGAAACTGGAAGAAGACAAAGAGAAGACTGGTTGATTTATTGAAGTGCCTGTCTAGAAACGTGCTGGTTTCCTGAAATACAATACAACACAATAGAAAGAAATGTTCTTAAGCTCAAGTATTCTTATTCGAGGAGTCGCAAAGAAACAGTGAATTACGAAGCGCAACAGAAGGACACAATGCAAGCACAACCAGTGCGAACAAATAGCTCACCGTTGAAACGTGCGAGCGTCGGCTTTCTTTCAAGCTGAAAAATTTGATAAGAGTGATTTTCGCTTTGAACCGACTGTGCAGCCACATCGGAGAGTTGTCCCTTGAGTCTCTGTTGAAACAGACGAGTAGCTACGCCAGAAAGATTCTCACACTTTGTTCGTTTTAGTGCATTTCTCTGCAATTCAAAACAAAAACAAACATTTAGTAGGAAGTGTCAGTTTCAAGGACGCTTTTTGAAGTTGTGCTTTTTTTGTACACAATACTGCTAGCTGGACATCATCCTTGGCTTGCTTTCTGCCTGCGAGAAGCGAGATTCCGACATAGGAAGTGTTGTAGGATTGTACAATATTTATGAACTCCCCTTCAGCTGTTGAGAAAAGTGTCGTAAGATTTGGTAGAGGCCAAGGAGTAGTTGCAGTTCCGTCGAAGAAGACGTCCATCGATGTGGGACTGCATAGTCAACGTTCGGCCACGAAGAAGAAGAGGGAAGGTGGTTTGCTGAAGTGTTTGTCTTGAAATGTGACCGTCTCCTGAATTGCCATTAATAGAAAGAAAAGTTCTTCAAGTAAAGGTCGGTCGGGCTCATTGTCCGATTACTTGTCAGACGAGTAGCACGCGAACTTTAGGAGGGAATGAAACGGATTGATAGCGCGAATGTTTTCAATAACAACAGTTAGCCAACAGTTGAAACATGAGATTGCCGAAGTGCTCGTTTTCTTCAAATCCAAGGCTCAACAACTGCAACCTTTCGAAGACCCAAGAATAGCGGCCGGGCCGCTGCGGCCCCCACATGTCGTGTTTACTCTTAGTTCTTTGTTGAAACCGAAGACACGCAGTTGCTCGAACAAACAAATTTCGCTCGTTTTCGTGCATTTCGTCCCAAAATTTTGCTGGAAGTCTTGGTTTCAAGGGCGCCGTTTCAGGGGAGGCCTTTCTCTGCAAACAATATAACAATCGAGAAAGTCGATTTCATGACTACGAAGCATGAGGCAATCCCCCGAATACAAGTAAATGAAAGAAGCGACACAGACAAGCTCACGACCTTCCTGAGCTTTTGATAGTAAGGGTGGCAGAATTGAAGCTAGCTTCACAGTGATCGACCGAAAGAGAAATCCAGTAACTGAGCGTGAGCCTGAGGCGAGCTCGAAAGGACTTTGCTTGAGAATATTGTATTGTAAAACAACATGAGAGCGAAACCTTTTTTACGAATCTACAATACAAGAATGGTTGCCGAAAGAGCATTCAAGTTGGAACCCGAATCAACAGAAAACTTTGGGATTGGCTCTAATCTAGAGAATGAAACATCAAAGTGTCATTGCCAGGGACAAGAAATGGACAAGTTACGTACGGCAGCCGTATTTTGAGAAACTGACGCGAATCAAGAACTGACGGATCACTGCCCGTAACGGGAACAAATCCTATCATTTCTATAATGAAACCTCGGAGTGGCATCATTTCTTCACTCTCAACAGCCAACGCAAACACACCAAAAAAAAGATTGCCTGCACCTTGTAGAAGTATTTAGTCTGGTCAAGAGAATCAATCTCCGTCCACAGCCGAATTACAGGTACGCTCCAGGAGAATTTACTGTTATGTTAACCTTGAAACCGAAAAGTCTTCACATTCGATCACAATGACAACAAAGCATTTGAAGACAACACTCGATTAAAAAAGCTGATGATAGACTTCCCTAAAATGATTGAAACGTACAAATTGCGACCAGCAATGGAAAAGTTTGAGATTGACTCTTAAAAAGAGCGTGAAACATCAAAGTGAAGTTTTCCTGAGAACAAGAAAACTGTGCATGACAGCATTTTCGAAGTAAAAATGCGGCTGATACGTACATGCACGCACCTTGTCGAGCTCACGAGCGGCGATGGCGGCGCGGACTTCCGCCTTCTCCGTCTCGGCCACTCCGTTGAAGTCGATGATTCGTCCATTCGGGTCACGTCCCATCAAAGAGAGATCACAATAATAAAAGAATGAATTTGAAACAGTAATTGACGCAATAGTGTGTATTTGCTTTTGTAGCGACGCTGAAACCTAGGGATCTCGGTGAACCTCTCCGCTGTGAGAAGTTCCACGCATTGCAACCGCGTTTTGCCGCACTTTGACGTATCCGAGTCGAGGAGAAGTCGTACTGGGTATTGAAATAACAAATCCTAACATTTCTGCAATGAAACGCCAAGCAGCCTCATTTCTTTACACTCAACACCCGCGATAGCGACAAGACTTGGAAATGTGCTGACAACGAGAGCCGCACATTTCAACAGAATGAGTTTCGAGAGGTTCTCAGAGATTTTGCACAGTCTTTTCTACACTATATGGGTACCCCATAGATTGATTCCAGCAAACAAACATCGAATCACCCCGTATTCCTGATTCGCTCCACAACGCAGCATGTCGATGAGAAAGAGATTGACCGCTGCTACATGAGCCACGACGCACATTTCCAAGTCGTGTCGATATCACGACGAAGAGCGACAAAGTGGAGACCCGGGAGGTCTAGAAGAACACTCTAAGATGCTCGTGGCTCGATTTTTTCGACTGTTTTGCCATCTGAAATGAAACGCTATCGGATCGATCATATCAAAGGACAACAGCAGTAACTCATTTGTGAATTCCTTGAAACGCTCATCTCAAAAGCACGAATCAAAAGTCCTCTTCCTCGACCATTGGCTCATCCTCGGCGGCGTGGTCATCTCCGTCGCCGCCTATGTCGCCATCTTCACTTTCATTTTCACCGCTGTGAGTCATCCGTTTCGAAGCTTCCATATAATATGGGAACGCTTGATTTACAATATCATTATTTTCGTCGACCAGCTGAATCAAAGTTGTGTTCCCAAACAATTCGATCGCTTTCAGAGTTCACACAATCCTTCTCTTCGCGAGATGCGTATCACGCTTCAGGTTCCTTCTAAACAACTTGAAACCTATCCCATTCAGGTTCTTGTTCTGTGCATCTACCAGCTTCTCTCCTTCGTCTACTGGAAGATCGAGGAACACGAGCCGCCGTGGTTGCCGGGCAACCACTGGCAGTACTACTTCTCCGAGATGATCTGGATCGTTTGGAACGCCATGACTCCTTTTGTCTATCTCTTCTTCAACAAGTTCGTCTTCTTCTTCTAGAACTGAACGTTCTTCTGCCGCTTTAGAACGTTAAGGAGGAAGTGTTGGGCCTTAGTTCGCGGCAACTATCATTCGGCTACTGAGAAGAGTGTGGTAAAGCTTTGAAGAGGACAAGGAGTACGGTAATTGCAGTTCCGTCGCGAGGGGAGGACGTCCATCGAAGTGGGATTGCACAGGAGACGGTCGGCTGTCACTCCAACAGTGAGTGTTGAACCTTCAGAGATCTCGCAGATTTCGGCCAACGTCGGTCTCACAGCAGTCGATTGAGAAATTGAGAAGACGAAGAAGATGATTGACTCCCTGAAGTGCCTGTCTAGAAATGTGTCTATTTCCCGAATTGTAATGGAAAGAAATGCTCCTGAATGAAGGACATCCGCCACGGTCGAACTGAAATTCCTTATGCTAGCATTATTTAGCCGTAAGTTGAAACATGCAAGTGTCGCTGCGTTGGCTTACTTCACACTCAAAATCAAAAAAAAATCAGCCATCCCGCTGCACCGAGCTACTACTGAGTACATGAGCGAGAGCTTACAGTTGGGTCAACTTTGAAACCGAAAAATCACTTGCGTTCGATCACAATGCCTCGCAATGACTCATGGGCTACCATTGAAACCGAACTGTCATGGGCACTTGATTGATTCTCAATATAATAAGGATTTGTTGTTGCAATTCTCTCAGTATGGTCTGTTCTGATAGCCATAGTTTCTCAAAATTCGATTGCGATACGCGGATATTCTATGGCGAGAGAGTTCTGAGAGATCCCTCGGTTGCAGCGCCATTGCAAAAGCAATTGCCGACCATTGAGTCAATCACTCTGTTGTTCAGCTCTTTTCAGGATTGTGATCACTCTTTGATGGAACCAAATGGTCGAACAAGAGGGCTGTGGTACGCTAGAAGGGTAGCAAGGAAGTTGCCGCGAACTCGCCCAGGTGAGGGCTGCGGAAGAAGGTGGAAAGAAGGCTGACTGCTTGGAAATACTAGCTTCACACGAGCACCGAGTGGTTTTCTGGTCTGGTTGAGGTACTCCGCTGTTTCACTCTGATATTCCGAACTGCGATCCGATCCGGTATCATTTCGCCGTGTTTGTCGCGACTTTTCTGTGGTCTCTTTTTTTCTGCAGAAGTTGTTCTTTATGTACACTTCACGTTCTGAATATTGTATGTGCTTGAGAATCGAAGTTAGGACATTCACAGTTTCTTCTTTTGACCTCACTGTCAATGCCAGTGCAAACATTTTTCAATCGGAGAAGCGACATTTCAAGCGATCGCTGAAAACCCGGCTTTTTACGGTTTCATTCTCTGCGTTGAAAACGAGACTTCTCTGTTACACGTTCTCTTCGATATTTTCAGTTGTTTCCAACAACTTTCACGATCCTGCGCGCACACATCACACCACCACTCTTGCAGACTCTCTTCAAGCACCGAACCTTCCTAGACGGCATCTCGGACTACTCGAACTCCGACTACGATGAGGAGCTCTAGTGGACTCCCACAATTGGACCATCGACAAACAGTTTTCCGCCAACTGAAAACATAAAGATAAACTGCGATTATCTACGCTATTGCGGCAAGTTGCCGAGTTACTCCTTGGGTCGCTATTGAAACCGAAGAGTGGCTCACATTTGCTTGAACAGTCGAATGTACACTTCATTTCGCGCACTTCATTCCAACATGGCACAGGAATTTGTGGTTTCAAGGACGCCCTTTTAGAAAAAGGTTTCTTTGAATACAATAGCTTTTACCCTCGGACTCGCCATGATTTCCTAAATGCGAGTAGCTTGCTTTCTATGAAGGAGCTCGAGTTCGTGAAACGAAAAAAAAATTTCTTCACTCTTAAAAAATGAATTGAAAAACACCCAAACACCAACGCTAGGAAAGTCGCCCAAGGAGAGGATCGGATAGCCATGGTCAAGATGGTCTGCGCCATGAAGAAGCAGTCGGGGCCGTGAAGGACTAGGTGAGGACGTCCATCGATTTCGGACTGTACAACTGTCGACGCGCCGGTTTCCTTCGAAATCAAAATATGGATAGATTGCATCTCACTAATCATTAGTGGCGGAGCCGGTTGCTCCTTGAGTCATTGTTGAAACATACGAGTAACTCGCACCAGAATGATTCTCAAACTTCTTTCCTTTTAGTACATTTCACTCCAACATTTGGCAGAGATTCTCAGTTTGAGGACGCATTTCAATAATGAGCATTTCCCTTCTTACTTGCGTGGCTACTGACTTGTAGAGCATCTGTGTGTTTCACGCCCTACCAATGACGAGAAGCTTCTGACTGGGTAACTTGTTCACTTTTGGTGGCCAACGCGCATTCATTAACTTCAGTGTGCCAGTCGGGTTCGTTCTCGAGAGTCTTCCCTTATCGGCGTCGAGCGCCACATCGGTCTAAAACGGCAAGTTGAAATTTTCTTGGATGTTGAAACAAAATCTAACGTAGATGCACGCACCTTGTCGAGCTCACGAGCGGCGATGCCGGCGCGGACTTCCGCCCTCTCCGTCTCGGCCACTCCGTTGAGGTCAATTATTCGACCATTCGGGCCTCATTCCATCAAGGAAAAATCGCAATCCTGAAAACAGCTAGAAATCGTAGTCATTGACATAATTGTCCGCTGTTGCTTTTGCAATGACGTTGAAACCGAGGAATCTCTCTGAATTTTCTTGGCTCTGGGAACGTCTCCACACTTTGCAACCGAGTTTTGAGAAACTTTGACGATCAGAATTGAGGAACGATTGTACGCAGAAGCACTATGTCTTAACAATTCCATCATGAAACTGAAGAGTACCCAAACATAATGGCTAAATACCTCAAGAATGTTAGAGACAATTGGATAGCCACGAGCCGTGTTCAAGATGGCCTGCACTTTGAAGAAGTAGTCGGGACTTTGAAGGACTAAAGCTATCGCCTTCTTTTCGTTCCCTCTCGAGTGTACCGTCAGACTCCGCTTCGGGGGATGCATTCGTCGCTGTCGGCGGCCTTGACGAAGCCGGGACGGCAGAAGCAAGTCGATTCACGATAGCGACAAGATTTGGAAATGTGTTGGCAGCGAGAGCCGCACGTCATGTCCATCTGGTTTTCACACAGTGAGTTTCGAGAGGTTCTCAATTGTTTTGCGGATCCTTTTCCACAATCATTCTCTCTTCGCGAAGATTGAAGATAACTAGAGTAAACAAGTTGGCTCACCCTGTATTCCTGGTCCGCTCCAAAATGCAGCAATTTCAAAAGAGTACCCCGAATATCCGCCATTTTACGGTTTCATTCTCTCCCTCTAACACGAGAATTTCTCATTTTTGTGTTAGACGCGAAGTTTTCCGCGGATTCCAAAAACCTGCACCTCGAGAAATGAATTTCCACACAAGCATCACGCTGCACTACAAGTTCCCCCTTTAGCAGATCCTCTTCAAGCACCGAACCTTCCTACGACGACACCTCGGACTACTCGACCCTCGACTACGATGCTCGATGACGTCTGAAAGCACAATTTGCGGGCGCGCTTTTTTAGGGTCTGCGAATGGACCCCGAATACCGTAGTACGCCGGCCTCGCAAATCATGTTCCACCTCGGCATCACGGACCTCTTTCAACTTGTCCCTCATTTCATTTCGGGCGTGTTTATTCTTTATTTCGAGACTGGAGTCAATGAGACCTTCAATGAGGTAAGGGAAATAGGAAAGAGAGGAGTTTAGGTGGTTGGCGCCTTTGCGAATGCTGCCTGGTTCCCGATGCTCTTCTTTCAAACTCTTCTCTCAGTCCAGAGATTCTTTGCTATTGTCTTGTATCGACAGACTCAGTTCTTCTTCACCTACAAGAAGAACACCGTGAGTTGCTCCACCGTTTCCAACAGCATTTATTACTAATTGAAACACACGAAACCATGCGAAAAGCAACGCCTGAAGCGGTGTCTATTATGTGAACGCTTTGAAACATTCAGCTCAATCGCTTAAGTGACCGAAAACCCGCCTCGCCGAATCCTTTTACCATTTCTTTTGGAATACAACTCAAGACCATACTAATGCTCCACAACTTACCCACAGTTATGCCGCTCCTGAAACCGATAGCCCATTTCAGATAATTCTCGGCATCATCTGGCTGCTCTTCCCGCTCTTCTTCGCCGTCCAAGTCTCGCCGTGGTGTCGCTACAAGTTCTGGATCGACGAGCTTCAGTTCGGCTACGACGAGGACTTGGAGCTCTCTCCCCTCGTCCTCTTCCTCGACCATTGGCTCATCCTCGGCGGCGTCGTCATCT
>JAQIXL010002116.1:0-14265 GCA_034700245.1 Poikilolaimus oxycercus | reverse complement strand
TTCGATTTGCGAATTCCTCGCACAGGATCCATTTTCGACCCCGGGTCTATTTGGCAACTTTTCTCAGCATGAAATTCCCTACAAGATGGTATCAAAATCGCAGAATTCTAAAATTGGCCGGTCACTGCCTATAGGGTAGCTCTTTGGTTCTTACAAAAAGAGCGTGTTAACTGATCAAACGTTAGAATGGAAACTTTCTAACAACTGAACAGCTTTCAAAGACAGAGACATCTTGTATTTCAGCTGAAACAACTGTTGTTGGAAGACTATCGGTTTTCCCTTCTCGTCACCGAAAACGCAGCTTCCCACCAGCTTTCATTTGTTGAAACGCGCCTCTCTCCGTCACGCCAATCACCCGCCGATTGATTGCGAATCTTTGAAAGTTTATCGAAACCGCGAACTCATTCATTGAGTTTGAGTTTCAAAGCCATATCGTTTCTTGAGAAAAATTTTGGAATTTGATTTCGTCATTTGGCCATCGCCCATTTGTTGAATGTAAGAAATAAGAACTCCTTCTGTTTACAATACTTCAAGGTTTTCAACGACATTGCTTTGAAGACATCAATCCAATGGTCGAGCTTCGACTTTTCGAAGGATTCTATGGGTTTTGATGTGTGGCTGAACCTGAATCTGATGATTGATGTGTATACCCAGTTGCTGAAATTAGGCAACAATTGAAACTCTAAATCCAAGCGAACATCCGAAAACTGAACAGCTTGCTTTTGAGGCCTGTCATATGCTGCTGAAACAGAAAGATCCATGCCATGCTTTTATTCTTGCTCCATCCAATAAGCACACACAACGGACGTCGAGTGGGAATTGCAAAGAAGCTTTTTCAATAGTGCAAACTGAAACCGATGATCCATTTCAGGAGTTGCCAGAGTCTCCCGAAGGCTCGGCCTATTCCTCGTCGGAAGAGGAGAGAAGCGAGGCTGAGACCTCAGAGACAGACTCCTCAGACTCCGATTTCTCCATTGGAGCAAGAAGGAACAGCTAAGAGAGGGAGCGATCTCAGCCTTCAGAGGTTTGCCTGAAAGAACCAAACCCAAAAGTTTCAGCTTCCTCCCTTTTCTTCTGGCCGTCGACGCCGTGCTCCTGATGCTTAACGAACGGCCGAACAGCTAGAGCAACGAAAAGTTCAAAGGAAAACTAGAAGGACGGTGGTGGTGGAGGGCGATGAAGAGATGGACGAGCTGATCAAGGAGACGCTGGAAGACCAGCCTAGACCGTCAAATGTTCAACATGTTTCACATGTTGAACGAAAAAGCTCACAACCTGGCACCTTCAGTAGATGACGGACTGATGTGCTTCTAAAATTGCAACGATCTGCCTGGGCTTCAAGTTGTTTGCATAGCCACCGCGAGTTGTAATGAAACAATCGGCGTAGTAGGACGTCCGATACAAACAATAATGTTTCACAGAAAGAGAATCACTTGGGGAAACACGATAGTTCAATGGGACCTGATCTTCCTTTTCAGAGACACTTCGATGACGGACGTGGTCGAGTTCTACGATCGAATGCACGATCTTCCCGACCACGAACTCGTTGAACACAAGAGGAAACAACACACGAAGAGGTTGTTTATCTCCTGTTTACAATAGAATTCCAAGTCGAACAAGAAGAGGAACCCCGAGAGTCCCGACTCCACCGCCGGCTCCGGAAAGTCGAAGAATGACGCGGTCGAGACGAGAGGTCGGTGCTTTCTTCTGAATCTTGGCTGCATCGGTGTCTAATTTTAAGTTCGTCGTGAAGGTTGCATTAGCAGAAGATATTTCCATTTATCTTGAAAAGAGCATGAAACAGAGAACAAAAAAATCCTAATTCCAGGAAGTTCCGACGGTAATGGACGCGGCACGTTCCTCTCGCAGTCTGCGAGCTCGTCGAGGCGGCGGTCGTGTAACTCTAGAGGACCGCGAGTGCCAGCAAGAGATACACGAGCTGCTCGACGATCGCGAGGACAACCTCGGGCATGTTGAGGTGAGTTTCAGGAATGAAATTAGAAACAATAAGAAATCATGTCTTAATTATTCTTCGTCGTTGCGCAGTTCATTTTCTGATCAAAAGAGTTTCTACTTTACTACAATTCAGAGAGGGGCGGATGTTTTTCGTTCGCACCGTTGCTAACTTCATTCAGGACGACGAAGAAGAGGAGGAAGAAGAAGAGGAAGAAGACTTCGACGAGGCGCTACTCTCCGACGGCGAAGAAGAGCGAAAGGGTCGAAAGAGGAAGCACGAGAGCAGCGAGGAAGAACAAGATGAGTTCGTGCCTGAGGAGCATGTGGAGACAGAAGAACATTCTGAAGGTGAGAGCTTCTCTTCTTTTTGACTGGCTTCTAGAAGAAGAAGAAGTGGACGAAGACGAGACTTCGGATGAAGAAGAGCGTCGTCCTCGTAGAAACCGTGACAGAAGAGCCGCGAGAAGTTCCAGGGCCAGGTTCTTGATGCTTGAAAGCTTTCAAGCCAGGAAATTACAGTAAGAAACGTCGAACGACACCTGACGATGACGAGTACGGAGCGTCGACAGCGAGAGGAAGTCGTCGTCGCTCGCCGCGCATCCCAGCACCTCGAGCTGCCCCGACTGCATCCTCTTCCTCCAGGTGAGGAAATTTATTTAGCTCTCATGCTCAAGAATTCGCCGTAAGTCTCAAAAGAATGCCTAATTTTCAATCGTGTAAAATGGGGATTAACATCGCGGGGTGCCTTGTCACGGAATGATCATCTTTCGAATAGTAATAGGTTTCAAGGCTATCAATTACACCGACAAACAAAGGCATTACAATTGCTCTGCGGGCGTCAGGCCAAATCAAATTAAGAAGGCAACCTCATTTCATATCGTAGCCGTTAGTGACTGAAATTTGAAGAATATATTGTAGTTTGATTAGCTTGGGTTACTCAAAGACTATTAAAATAAATTTTCTTGTTTAGAAGCCGGCCGACTCATGCTGCGGCTGCCGCTCGGCGGGACTACGCTGAGTCGGACGAAGACGAAGAAGAAGAAACAGTCGGTCGTCTTCGCTCACGCCGAGTCCGCGGAGTCGCTACTTAGGTGGACACCTTTCACTTCGAGCTTGTACCCCTCCCCCTACGCGATTCTGCCAGAATGTGCAAATGCCCTTAGACGAGTATTCAGACCTCTTTCTTCTTTTCTCTTCCGTATCTTTTTTTGTAGTATTTCTATTGTTAAAACGGGAGCTCGGGACCCTTTTATTAACCAAAACGCACACTGTCGCGCATTTTCTGTCAGATTCAAAACCTCAGATAAGTTTTTTTTTGTTTTTGAGAAAATCCTCAAAACGCCTTGATAACTTCAAAATTGTTCAAAGAAAAGCAAAACTAAACAAAACTAGCCGATAGTGCTTGAATCGCGAAATGTTTCTGATGTCGTCGGTAACGTTTTTGGACTGGTCAAAGTTCTGTCTACCTCTTTTGATTTCTTTCCCTTTGCATCTTCATTTTCTTCAGTGAGAACTCCTCCCTCCACGAAGTCTACAGAAATCCATTAAACTCTTTGTCTTTCAGAGATTCTTCTCAGTGAAGTTGTGTGTTCCTTCTGTTTGCTGCCCTCCTCTCAACTTTGTACCCTCCACGTCTAACGATTCCCAAATTCTTTCTATTGATCCTTCTGTAATAAACACAGTTCGAGTTTGCCCGCGAACATATCTTGACCGGAAGACTGCGAGCTTACTAGAAGCACATTTCGATGTACGAATTCATGCGAGAAACGACTGACTCAAATGATTTGCGCCAAAACATTCATGCTGAAACCGTTGCTTCGTAGGCGGAACTCGAATCGCAGTCTGCTTATTGAACATCTTTCAAAGACCATCTTTTCTTGCTGAAACAACTACTTGAAACGTCAAAGATGGCGAGGGACTCTTTCCACTTCTTTTTTCGCTGTAGATTGCTTTGAGCATGTCAGTGGTCGTCACACTTCGTTGTTGCGAAAATTCCTTTGAAGTTTTGGTGCATAGTTCTCAGTTTGTTTCGTTGTGGCGGCGGTTGTTCGAAAAACGAAATTCACAGAACGTTGAACGAATTGCTTTGAAAGAAACCCATATTGAACTCTTGCTGTAACAACGGAATTCTTCGACTGATTTTCGCTTGATCCTGGTGGTAGTTTGCTGGTTTGTCAGCCTGACGGAGGCGGTAATAAGACCCCCCCCCCCCTGTTTGGAGGCGGGAGTAGGAACCTCTGAAACGTACAATCCTTCAATTTATCTCACAGCTCTGAGTAACCCTGAAGCAAACGAAATAGATAGCTGCGAAAAAGACATCGTGTGCAAGGGGCAGCCTTACGTTAGATCCATCTTTGCTTCAGAAACCGAATGCAAAGCGAACATCAGCAAACCCTGAACAGCCTGGTGATGAAGAAGGCCACCATGTGCTTTGTCTGAAACAACAAAATTCCTGACAATCTGTGAGAAACTCTCATGCTTTCTCCATCAACCGACATGCGCCGAAAAACTCAAGCGGAAATTTGCAAAGACGATCTCTCAATAGTGCAGGCTGAAACCTATGACTTATTTCAAGATTTGCCCGAGTCGACTCGACCTATTCCTCGTCGGAATAAGAGAGAACGTCAAAGACCGACTTTTCAGAAACTTGCTTGTTGTTGTTGTTGACTTAGTAAACAACAAGTAAACAACCTCTCCCATTCAGAAGTGAACTGGAAGCGGAAGAGTTCGCCGTGGTGGACGAGGTTCGCTATATGAGACGTCCTTACCGGTTGACGGCGCTGAAGTTGACGAGGCTAGATGAGAACGGCGAGAGGACAAACTTCACTTGGAGCGTCAAGTAAGTGAATGATTGGTTGCCAGTGAAGCTGATCGCCGTGGTGGTGACACTTTCATGATCTTCTCGTGTTGAAACTCACAAGTCTCTGCCTAGAATTTGGATTGATCCGCGCATGACCAGTCCATTTGTACGAGAAACTAGGTGGATAGTTTCTTGAGTACGTTTTATCGTGAGTTTCAAAGTGCTAAGTTTCTTGAGAGAAATTTCGGAATTTGCTTTTGTCAGTTGGTCATATACCATTTGTTGGATGTGAGAAATTCGAACTCCTTGTGTTCCACTTTCAAGGTTTTCGACGGCATCGCTTGAAGACATCAATCCTATGGTCGTCAGAAACGGGCAGCTTCGGCTTTTCGAAGGATCCTATTGGTCTTGGTGTGTGGCTCTGACTCTGAATCTGATGATTGACGTCCAGTGCGTATACCCACAGTTGCTGAGATTAGGCAACAATTGAAACCGCTAGTCCTAAAAAACCTGAAAAAAAAAACCAAGTCCAATACAACATCCGAAAATTGAACAATTGGCTTTCGAAGCAAGTCATAGGGCTGCTGAAACAGCAAGCTCCATAACATGCTTACATCTTTTCTCTTTCCAATTGGCATGCACAACTAGCGCCGAATGGGAATTGCAAAGAAGATTTCTCAATAGTGCAGGCTGAAACCGACGATCCATTTCAGGAGTTGCCTGAAGGCTCGGCTTATTCTTTATCGGAAGAGGAGAGAAGCGATGCTGAGACCTCAGAGACAGACTCCTCAGACTCCGACTTCTCGATTGGAGCAAGAAGGAACAGCCAAGAGAGGGAACGATCTCAACCTTCTGAGGTTTGGCTGAAAGAAGAGTCAGACCGACAATGAGAAGTTGCAACTTCCTCCCACTTCTTCTGGCCGCAGACGTTGTGCTGCGGATGCTCCGGTTGTTTACATGAAGCAAGGCCACGAGGACTACGCGAATGCAGTCGAGAGAGCGGGGCTGTATCCCCTCAAAGGAAAGATGAGACCACTGTGAGTGAACTTGCTTGTTGTTGACTGCGTAACAACACGTAAACAACCTCTCCCATTCAGAAGTGAACTGGACGCGGAAGAGTTCGCCGTGGTGGACGAGGTTCGCTATGTGAGACGCCCTTACCGGTTGACGGCGCTGAAGTTGACGAGGCTAGATGAGAACGGCGAGAGGACCAACTTCACTTGGAGCGTCAAGTAAGTGAACGAATCTGCAGCCTAGAGCAGCAATCGCTCGAATCTTCACGGAAGAAAGATACCAACATGCTGAAACACACGAGTACCGGCACTAAAACGTCAAAAAATACCATGTCACCACGATTGCAGTTCCCGACACAGCTGAGTCTCGTATGAGTCCCTTTTGTGCTAAATAATATCAATCTCGCCAAAGGAGCTGGGCTACTGCAGATTCTTCCTTGTCCCAGTGAAATTCGCGATTCGAAACAAAGTTGAAACCTGCCTTGCCCTGAAAAGACACCCTCGCCATTCATTCGATTGAGAATAGAGACTCATATTGATGGTGAGATAGGATGCTGCATTTCTAGATGCGCTGAAGCCGCGAAGTCGGCAACAATCTGCTACTTACTCTCGAAAATCTTGTTCGAACGTTTTGATGGCCCGTGTGTACGAGCAATCAGACCGGCAATATAAAAGCTGAATTTTAACTTTCACTGAAACAGTAAAGTCTCCAACATTCTCCAACAACGTGGACGACCGCATCGAGGCGATCGTCGACGATTGTTGGTACCTCGGCACGCACCGGTGTTTTTGCTTCAAACCATTCAAGTTTCACAGCGACAACATTTCTTCGGAAAATACGATACATAGTTAATCGCTTTCCCTCAGCTTCCTTTTCAGTGACACTTCGACGACGGACGTGGTCGAGTTCTACGATCAAATGCACGATCTTCCCGACCACGAACTCGTCGAACACAAGAGGAAACAACGCACGAAGAGGTTGTTTATTCCTTGTTTACCTTTGTTTAAGTTGCGCTTTTCAATCCGCGAAGTCTACAGAAATCCATTGAACTCTTTGTCTTTCGGAGATTCTTCTCAGTGAAGTTGCCTTCTGTTTGCTGCCCTCCTCTCAACTTTGTACCCTCCACTTTTCAAGATTCCCAAATTCTTTTGGTTTCTTTTTGTAATAAACAACATTCGAGTTTCACCAACAGCTAGCGGCGATTCAAATCAGAAAGCGCTTCTCTGAAACATCAGATTTGGGAGGAAAATAATGGCAAAATTATCAACGGGAATTCTGTCAAACATTTCACAGTACTCCTCACCCTTCTTGTAATAAATAAAGTTTGTTTTATTTTGAAAGTTGCACAGACGGAGCAGTACTCTGAGTTGATATGATATGATATGGCAAGGTGAAGAATTAGAACTCCCGCTTATAGCGGTGGCGGCGCAGATCGTCCGTCCAACTCTCGTATTCGACGATGTGAAGAACATCATTGAGCATGAGATTGTCCGAGGAGAGATGCACGATGTCTGTGATCGAGGTGATGAGCAGGAGAAGACGTGCGATGCGCAAAGAGAGCGCCGATTCAGACCAGCCTCGGCGCTGAAGATGTGCATGTAAGAGCTGAAGATAGCGGTCTCGAGCTGCAGCTAGCTCCGTCGCCCCATTCGGCGTCATCTTCGGTGGTGCTGGAAGACTCGAGGCTCATTTTCTGCTTCAACACTCACCATCTGCGAAAATTGTGAGAATGCAGCCGAGAAGACGCTCCTCGCGAGTCAACTCCAAGTCACGAAGAGGTCCAGCGAGAGTGCGCAACATCGTCTCACTCACTCCTCTTAGACAAACAAGAATGGGAATAAACTTGAACAAACTTGTGATCAGGGAAGCATTGAAGGGTTCGATCCTTTGGATAGAAGGAACCATTACTGAAAGACGATGAAGACTCTCCCTCTTCTCTCTTCTCACCTGTAACAGACTCCCTCACATTCTGCTGCCACTGTCCAATTCGAAGTCTTCCACCAGTAAAAGGGACCGAAGCGAGACTTCGCCAAAAGAATCTGAAAACTGAAGAAGGAGAAAGAGGAGATACCTGATCGTCGGGTGAGAAGAGTCGGAATTCAGGGACCGACTGCATGAAATCCGCGTAGAGAACGAAACACCTTCGCCAGTCTTGCAGCACATCGCCTAGAGTCGCTGGTCGACGCCCCGTAAGTTGGAGCTGAAGAAGATACGCTTTTTGTTCTTCGACGAACCTTGCTGCGATGAGAAACTACTCCAGGATTGAAGAAAGCTGTTACAAAGGCGGTCACAGAGTTGGACACCTCGTAGTGGGCCGGATCTACTCTAGACTCAAGTCTCATCTTCCTTTGGAGACTTGCCTCTGCTCGATGCTTTCCTCCATGCTGAGCAGCGACTGAATAGCGTTGTCCGCCTCGCTCGGCACGGCCGGCAGTGGATCCTCGGTCTGGGCATGGGCATTCCGAAGAAGGACGCGTCTCGGTCCCGGCGACTGCTCGGAGTTGGCCGCGTCGCTTTGGACGGCCCTCTCGTTCATAAAGATCCGACAACGTCGAAGGCGACAGCGTTTCGCTGTTCTGAGAGAGAGGCTCATTCGGTGATCTTTGCTGCCATTTGCCTCACCCTTCTCCACGGGACACTCGTTGTTGCGGCGACAGCGATACACTCGAGAGTGCCAGATACTACGACGGAAGAAGCCCTGCAACTCCATCTTCTTCCTCAAAAAGACAAAACTTGTAAATTTGGGGGACAACTGATAAAGAATTCAAGGTTCAAGGCAGAAAGTGTTCTGTGAGGGCAAGAGAGACGAGGTCGTGATGACGGGGGAAGAAGGATTTTGGAAGGAGAAGAAGATGGAGAAGAAGAAGGACGAACCTTGCATCCATTGCAGGCATTGCATCCATAATGGCGGCCTTGAGCCTGCAAGCCTCTTTCATCGCGTCCCACAGAGAACAACATCAAACACCGACCGAGAACAGATTGTGAACTCGTGCTCGTTTGGACTGAGAGCTGCAGCACGAGACAAATTGGAGAGGAGGAAGAAGGGAGAAACCAAGAAGGAAGACAAGGAAAGACTCACCACATCTCCACAGATCTGACAGAGGACGGCAGGCTTTGTGCCGGCGGAGTTCATGGAGATCGACTCGACGAGTCGCGACGCGCCTCGAAAATCAATGCTGTCTCGTCCGGAAGAAGAGAAGAGTCGCCCGTGAATTGTCGACAGGAGAATGGACGAAGGAGGAGGAGGAAGGGGGAGGACGAAGACGGCGAGGCCGAGAAATGCCTCTAGCAGTGGACGCGACGGGCGACGGAGCGCAGGCCAGAAAGTGAGCACACTCTGGGGGCAGAAGGACAGAGTCTCGCTCTCGACACCCCGCGAGGGCGGGGAGAGTGCTCTCTCGCTCTCTGCCCCTCCTCCACGCGCTTCGATGGCCGGAAAGCGTTCCACAGGCGACGAACTGTGGAACGTTTGTTTTGTTTTTGAGAAAATCCTCATAAACGCCCTGAAAACTTTAAAAATCGTTCGAAGAAGGAAACATAAAAAACAAAACTAGACCATAGTGCCTGAATCGCGAAATGTCTCTGATGCCATCGGAAACGTTTTTGGTCTGGCCAAAGTTCTGTCTACCTCTTTTGATTTCTTTCCCTTTGCATCTTCATCTGCTTTTCAATGAGAACTCCTTCTCCTTCCACGAAATCTACAGAAATCCATTGAACTCTTTGTCTTTCAGAGATTCTTCTCAGTGAAGTTGTGTGTCCATTCTGTCGGCTGCCCTCCTCTCAACTTTGTACCCTCCACTTTTCTCGATTCCCAAATTCTTCCTATGGATTCTTTTTGTAATAAACACAATTGAAGTTTGACCTATAGCTCAACATATCTAGGAGGATACAGCAGGAAACATTTGCTTCTCAATTCTGTGAAAAAAAAAGGTGCTCCACCACATTGAACCCTAACAACAAGACGTCGCTGAGGAAATGGGTTGCCTTCGCCTACATAAAGCAACGCGAACCTCCATTGTCTGAATGATTAATTTGAGAGGATGCGGGAAAGCGAATTGGCGCCGCGGCTTCAATTTCTGTCTAGCAGATGCTTACCCAGGCAATGCCGGCCGAGGTCGATATCTCGGAGAAGAAATCGTCTTTTGCGTTCCGTCTCTTCAAGACTTCTCCACGAATCATCCGCTTTGCGACGATATTTTCGTTTGAATTTTGTTTCAAAATCTTCTTTGTCGTAAGCTCCAATTTCAACTTGACAGAAATTTCCAAGATTCTTGTGGTTCTCGTTGATGAGAAGCTCGACTACGTTGATTTCTCTGCCTTGAGAGCTCGTTGTGAGGAGGAAAACGCCCGGATTCCCTTCGATTCGACATGCTACCTTCCAGACTGGGGCTATTCGGACATAAGCGCCAAGGTTAACCTCGCAATTGCGTTTCGACAATACCTTCAGTGCCCCATGGGTTGCGATTTCCGAGGGCAAGCTTATGCCATACGCCAAATTATTTTCTTCTACTTGTGGATCGGAGGAATTTTCACAATTATTCAGGCCTGTCTCTTCTTGTATCTGACACCTTTTGTGAGCTCTTCGTTTCTCAGTCGTGCAGTTGCATGGGTAAGTTTAGCTTTCTCAAAAGTGTTTTTCTTTTAGATGGCATTCATTTGTTGGTTTGGGGCATTCATTGTGCACATTAATCTTAAAGAGTTGGTGCCCGAGGAAGAACTTCTAATGGTTTGTGGTTTGAGAGCATCTTAAAAGAGCTTTAGGTGATCAACTTGATTCTTCTGGGAATCTTGGCCCTCTGCCACTCCCCTTGTGAGGAAGAAATGAATGAAGGAAAGAAACAAGACGCTGAAGCTAACAAGGCGAAGACCGAAGACGCCTCTCTCAGCGTGTAAAATATTTCTTAATGACTCTGATAACTACGCAACAAAAAAACAACAAAATTGACTTTACAAGACGCTCAAGAGACGCTCAAGCAAATTCGCATTGGTTTCTCCGTGTATGGTCAAAGTGGAGGTTTTTTTTTGGCGAAGCAGCAACCAGAATTATCTGAACAGAGGTGTCACTCCAGGAATTTCTTGTGCAAAGTTATCTATCTGCAATATTTTTTGAAAATGCCTTGAAAATCTTCACGATAAAAAATACACCTGAAAGCCACCATAGAAATTTCGCATGCATACATGAGACATGAACCGGTTATTCACGCTGTTTACGTCAAAATCGACCGATTAAATCAAGATTCGAGTCTTACAGACAATGCCTTTAAATTGTTGAAATATAAACAAGGTAAACTTCAGTCAAGGTTGACGCGCTCTCTTCTTTGCCCTTCTTTCTTTCCATTCCTTCGAATGCTTCAGGTACACACTGGGAAGTATAAACGGGGGTTGGTAAAAAACTGACCGCACTGACCGCACTGACCACACTGACCGGAAAAAGTAAAAAACTGACCACACTGACCGCACTGACTCACTGACCGAGGGTTCGATCCCCGTCACTTTCAATGTCTTTTGCCGCTTTCGAGGTGGCTTGTCTTTAGGTTCTTTCGCTTTTGAGGGACTCTGACCTTCCTCAACGTCCTACTTGAGGGCCAAACAAAGTTTCTAGCTTCTATGTCTTGGTTAAAGTAAAGAGAAGCTACAAAGCTTTTGCTTTTGCTGACCGTCAGTGAGCTGAGCAGACTTCCGGTCCGTCTCCAAAAAATCTTTCGGCACTGTAGTCCTAGTCTGGTTCTGGTCTAACCGCTGATGCCTCAAGTGACTTGTAAAAGATGCGGGTTGAGCTAGGAGGAACAGTCACGTGAGTTTAAGGAGTTGGGGTGTCGGGGACAGAGAAACCAGTGCTTTGGGTCAAAGGCTTACGAAATGGAAGTCTTATTTGCAAAGACGGACGTTGATGATCGCTTCGAGACTATGAAATCGCGATTCACTCAACGAGAGTGTAGCAAGATCACAACGTGAAAGGTCGAGGATCCTCTTGCTCCAATAGAAGTATTGTCGTAAGGGTCCCCGAGTCTCCCAACTCCTTGGACAGCCTGCCCCATCTTCGTGCGGAATGAACAAGGATTGAGAGGACGCGGGACTCGAGCTCTCGCGCAGTGCCATGGGTAGCTGCTCCGGGATACGGTCTCTCCTTCTCCCTCCCCTCTTCTCTCTCTCTCTCTTCTCCTTTCTCTTCACTCTCCTTTACGTACCTCCTTTCCCGCTGAAGGTGGATTAGCGACGGATCAAAGTCTCTCGATGAGTGTCGTGTGGATGCCATGCTTGTCAAGGCTGTATAGACGTCTGCTGCTTTCACTGAATCGAACGCTTTCTTGAAGTCAACGAAGGGACGAGTGCCAGAGAAAACTGGTACGCGTAGCTCTTGGAGATGAATTTTTGCACCACGAGATGGCGTCGATGGTCCTTCGACCTGATCAGCAGCCTATCTGTTCTTCTTCCAGTTCCGTCTCGATATCGCTTGTTTGCTTCGTCGGGCACTTGAATAGATCTTGGCGATAGATGGCAAGCGGCTGATCGGCCAGTAGTTAGTTCTTCAGCTCACCGGGAACCGCCCTTCTTGTGAAGTAAGTCTGTAAGCCAACGAAGGTCGGCGGCCCTTCTTCAACTGTGTTTGAGTCATCTCATGTCACACTTGTTGAAGAATGACGTGAGACGGCCAAGTGACCAGTGCCGGTGCGGAGAAGCGAGGCTGGGATCCGATCAGGCCCAGGCGCTGTTCCTCTTTTCGTGTTGGCGAGCCGCTTTGCGGAATTGCGACCACAGCATTGTTGATGTCGTTGAAGTGAAGGCGACGGCTATGTGTGGGGGCATTGACCGTGCCGAAGAAGTTCTTGACGGCTGCTTCAATTTCGTCCTTGGACTCTGTCGACAATCCGTCTGCTCTTCTAACAACCTCTCAATGCTGAAGATTGAGCAGAAGTTTGTCGAGTCAGCTCACTGACGGTCATCAAAAGCAAAAGCTTTGTAGCTTCTCTTTCCTTTAACCAAGACACAGAAGCTAGAAGCTTTGTTTAGCCCTCAAGTAGGACGTTGAGGAAGGTCAGAGTCTCTCAGAAGCGAAAGAACCTAAAGACAAGCCACCTCGAAAGCGGCAAAAGACATTGAAAGTGGCGGAGTTCGAACCCTCGGTCAGTGAGTCAGTGCGGTCAGTGTGGTCAGTTTTTTACTTTTTCCGGTCAGTGTGGTCAGTGCGATCGGTGCGGTCAGTTTTTTACCAGCTCCCCTACATAACGAACCGAGCCGATACTAAGGGACTAACAACCCATTGTAGTTTTGAACTGGCCAAATAATAGAACTTCCGCTGCTTACCGAATCAACAAGACGTTGAAATGACTCTTGGTACTCCGATTCCACGTCCTCTGTGCCTTTGACCTGAAAGCAAATCTGGTCACCCAAAGGAGCTCCTCACGTTGTAGGTGAACTCGTCGACGTTATACGGCATGCGGAACTGAGCCTGTCGAGATTGGTCGTAAGCTATCCGACAGAAGCCGCCATATGCCAAATGATCAAGAACTCGGCCCACAGGCAACAAGTTTATCTCGTCGATTCCCTGAGATCTTTTTCTTCAAACAGCTCCTACTTGACCAAGTGTGTCCAGCTGGCGAATCGGAGGATAATCACAGTATTTAGGCCTAGAAAACGCTTTCAAATAAAAAATGTCTCCAACTTGTTCGTGCAGTTTCGCTCATCGTAGTTGTTGACACAGTCGTTGTCCCCATTGCACTCGAGATACTTTGCAATACAACGACCTAGCAGAGACTCTTCTAGCATTCTCGTGGGCTTGCCGTTCTGGCAGTCGAATTGCGTGGCGTTGTCGCACGCCGGCGTTTCGTGGCAGACGTCGTCCAACTCATCAGCTCGACAAGTTATCGGTGGTCGATAGGGGCATGGCGCTCCCGTGGAGCCAAATGGAGGCCTAAAGGATACAAAGGTGAAGATTTGATAGCTCTAGGGGGGTAGGGTCATAGCTCAGGGATGCTCCCAAGATCCCTCCCACAATGTAAGCTCCTTCAGTGGATGGTGAGATTTTCCGAAGAGACAACAAATGCGGCTAACGATGGGAAGTTAAAGACGTCGTTCAGGCATGGGGGAGAGAACTTCTTCGGAATGAACGCTAGGGATGACCTCACTTACTTGATAATGACGAAATTCCTCGTCTTCGTCTTCGTGCATGGATCACATTTAGACCAGCCTTCGTCCCGGAAAACACAGTCCTCAAACCAGAAATTCGTTTTTCTTTTGAAACTCACAGTGTCCGAGATCTGCAGACAAGTTGAGTCTGCAACAGGAAGAAAACTTAATTTCAGCAAAAGGAAAGCGAGCTTTGACAGCATCTAAGAAGACTTTGGCAATAGAAGACACAATGAAAAAATAGCAGAGGGCGACTCGACGCAATATTTCAACATCTGCGAGGTGCCTGCAAAACTTTATGAGCGCAGGTAGTCGACAATGACGATTCGTCGGATCTTCTTGTAGCCGCAGTTCAAGTAGAGCTGCAA
>JAQIXL010002115.1:0-14268 GCA_034700245.1 Poikilolaimus oxycercus | reverse complement strand
GCGTGCCGAGTGGTTAGGGGATGGCGGTGGATATGCTTTCTGAACGGAGGCGAAAGATCGCTTTTGATGAAAAAAAAACCCCAATGTACGGAAACTTTCGCCCTGATCCAATACATTGTTCAAACTGACTGCGAGTTTTAGGGGTCTTAAAGAAGTCACAGATGCGGGAGGTCTATTACGTAGCTGGGCGTCTTAAGGGCTTTCAGTTCCAGCGGTCGGATCAGCGGTCCTTTCCTCGTCGACGATATCGGACACGTAAGAGGGAAGGATTCCTCGGTCACATTCTCTGACGTTGGTGGTACTCAAAAAAGCGAAGCTGAGCGAGAGAGCCGCTTTGAGGCGCGCGCTCTCTACTTAAACTTGAGCCTTCGCGCAAGCGTACAAATTCGACAATGAAGTCTTGCTTGAAGACGGTTTTCTCTATCAAGCAAGGAAATCTATCAAACAAGGAAATAATGATTGCGAATGTTCCTCAATGTTTATCTTTTATCAACAACATGTTTCTCTTTTAGTTGCTGCATTTCGTATTCGTATTTCTTCATCTTCTTCGTCCCTGGCGAACACATCGACGTCGCAGGTGCATACGGCGCTTCTTCTTAAAGGCCGGCGCGAGTGCCGAAAATTCATTTTTTTGTTTGTTTTTTTAAATTTAGATGGCCTACCGAGGTGCTGTTTGTCGGTCCTCTCGCTATCTGAGCGATCGGAGGCAGATTAGTCGCCTTGATTGAATCTTGGTGCCTCGCCTTGAGCGGCCCGGTCAGTTTCGGTCGCATCCGTTAGCATGTCCAATGTCTCCGCATCCAGAGCCGTGCCACATAATGACACGCGATGACGCACATTGCTATCTTTTGCGACCTAAATGCCCTCAGTTATTAGAGAAAGAAAAAAGCAAAACACAATTTCCAGCTGGAATTGGACGCCAACTAAACAGCTGGACCGGAAAGAACGCTGAGAATGAAATGCGCCCTCATAGGCCAGTATTTTCAAACTAAATACATAAGCTACTTACGCTGGTTGATTGCGTCTGCTCTGAGGTGGAGCACACTGTCTCCTCGCCGGTCTTGTTGTCAGCGATTAGAAGGTTGTTGAAGTAATTGAAAACGATTGCGCTACTGAAACAAAATCTCGTGGTCAAATTAGAAAGACGAGTAATGATTCCTCAAGACGATTCTATCGCTTTCTAAAGAAACCAGAAATTTGCGCTTATATGGGCCGAGCGCATCCAGCAAACACCGTGGTTTTACAAATACAGCTGAAAGACAATAAAAGCGAAGCGATAACTTGAGAGCGTTTGAAGCCAGAAGCAATATGATAGATTTCAAGTGTTCCGGGACACGTTGCTAAGAAAAGAAATGACCGACCTTTTGCGCGCAGATGAGTACGTACGGTTCATCCGTCTCGTTGCGTCGTACAAGAAGTGGCGCGTGTTAGTGGCGTTGCGCGAGGAGGGAATTGCCAAAAACGTCAACAAGAAGGAGATCGTGGACAACAAAATCGGATGAGGCATCTAGAAAGAGGAATCCGACGAATACATCGAACTACTTTCTGTGAAGTCAAGTGGGACATGCTTATCGCGGTGGAGGATTGCTGGGGCGGCAACTGGCTGCGAAATCAACATCAAAGTTGCAAAGAAGGCATGTCGGTTGGTTGAAAAGCTGGCTCGAAAGAGTGGCGAGGGTCGTTAGCTTGACTGGCAGCCGAGAAAGGGGACAGCGGTTGTTCGGCAGAACGATGTTAGAACGCGTGACGAGTTGACGCCGCTCTGGACCCTCTACGATTCAGATACACGGCCCTAAACCTCGCCGCCGGCAATGCCAGAGCTCGACCACTCGAAGAGCTACGACGAGAGTACCAGAAAGATGTGACTTTTTCTTACTCAATGCCACGGGACTTCGACCTCATGAAACTGATGCCCGGTACTCATTTGTCGTGCTTTGATTTGTTTTTAGTCATCAAAACCTATTTCACGTACGTCGGTTCGCGAATATCGGGTAATTTTGAGACTCGTCGAGCGGACGGTGTTCCGATAGCCAATTCGCATCAGCAAGAAGCCTTCAAAGAGCAAGATTCTTGTTTCCAGCTTGATGTGCTCTACCAAATGATAACGAAGAACTACCGGCCAGAGTTCGAGCACCACGCTGCGGCGACCAGGGTTGTGCACTAAACGAAATTTCATTAAACTAAACTGCCCGTTTACCGGGATCATACCTTTAGGTACAGAATTTAGTGTGCCTTCATCCTGGTTGATAAGCATCTCCGAGGCTGCCAAGAAGCAACGAAATAAAATAGCTTCTTTGTGAGAGTCAAACATGGCACTTTTTTGCAATTTTGATTTGCTTACGCTTCCTCTTCGCTTTTTTATCAGAACACATAGCAGGGATTTTTTTCGAAAGAGAGCATGGGTAACGACGAAGAACGGTAAAAGCTCTGCAGTTTTCATCCCCGACCAGAAACTTCCGAACAGATCCGTGTTAGCTGCGGCCTTTTCGCCTCGTCTTGCTGCCGAGTTGAAGTCGTATCTGATGATTCCCTTTGAGGAGTCTCTGACTCGCCGGGATCAAGTCGCAAACTTTACAAGGCAGTTGACGGCCATTGCACAGATCACTGATCACTTCCTGAGAGTGGCCACAGATTGGCGCCTAGGGAGAACATTCAAGGTTTCGAAATGTTCTCCACGGCATGCGCTGAGTGCCACAGCACCGCAAGCATGTTGACAACATGCGCAAAAAAATATCCGACCCCTAGGCGTAAACCAAGAGTTCAGCATCAACTACACTCCTAATGCTGTCTGGAACAGAAGGCGCCGACCTGCAAGGCTCAGTAGAAAACACATCGAACCATACCGGACGCATTAGTAGCCAAAGCCATTTGGGATTTGCGGAGTGTTTCCTGAGAGTGGTGTGTAGGTTGTGGACTATTGTGGGCGTGGTGCTCTCAAAAGGCATATTGTTTCGCTGCACGTATTCTAAAAACTCCTGGATATGGCTCTACTATTGCCCATTGCGTTAACAATAATAGCTCTCGTATTGCCCGCCCCATCTCTGAAGCCTCAAATTCTACTCACAAGGGCCGACTATTACAAGAATGTCTTCAGGTATAAGTCACACTCCGTCAAGGTGAATTTCGATAGCTTCAGAGCTAGGACGCACGCTTATCGAGGCGCCCATTCACAGCACGCTCGAAACTGCTTCTTCACTCCCGTGCAATGCATGCTACCGTCAAAGCGAAACAGTTGGTTCTATGTTTCGACGGTTTGTTGATAGCAAGTTTTGTAGTGTGAAGAAGGAATCTCGTATCAGCGGGCGGCACACATTGAAAATCCACTGCGTTTTGTTTTCGAAGAAGCTCAATTTGTTTGCGAGAATGAAGAGATTCTTCATCAGTGTTAAGTGTTCAAAGAGAATCTTCACATTAGGTAATGTGCGAACATGTATGCATGGTTAAAGGGGCCCTCCGACCATTTTGGCAACTTGGGCTCACAGGGGATCAAACCCCCCCCCCCCCCCCCGGATTTCTACAGTTTGGACCAATTTGGTCCAAACTGTCCAATCTACGGTCCAATCTATTGTACAACTAACAAACGGTCCAATCTACAATTTGGACCATCTTTCCGTGACCTGACTCCCGGCATAATTCACGCTAATTTTTGCGCCTTGAACAGCTCTCTGCGGGAGCCCGCGGCGATCCTTTTGGCGCAATTTATAGAAGGCGTGAAACCTATCAATGAAAGTGCGATTTTCCCCCTCAAACTCGACCGGCTTTGTTACAGCGAATTCGCCAAGCCTAACCGAATCTAACACAACAGCGACGTTGACCGAGATCCCAGCATTATGGGTTCGTACATCTTCACATGGAGTTTTCATGGTGATATCACAAGATTCTTTTCAACGAAAAAAAACCGGGCCACTCGGGGCCCAACTCTGGCTAAAGCGACCTCACTCGGTGGGAAAACCTGGGTATGTGCCTCCGAACAATTCAGAATTTAACTTTTATCAATTACGAATGAGCCAGTCATCAGCGACAATGAAGTTTTAAAAGCGCAGCTCTGTATGTAATCAATTTCAAGAATCGAGAAGTTCTTCGACCAGCGTTCCACAGGTGTTCACGATCTCGACGGGCACGGTGGAGAGTCCGCCCTTAACACTTTTTCGTCATTTCGTGAGCCAAGCAACCTTTGCGAGAGCGCGAATAGACTTGATCGTGCTCGCGATGCTAGTGAAGACGAAGTTGACACCGAGCAACGCGACAAAGCGTGTCGCGCCGCGTCGCTGGCCGTGTTTCCGCAAGCAAAGATCAAAGAGCACTCGACCAAACGCGTTACGCTCCTGTTTGACAATCATGCGGCCAAAATCCGAAAGGCCCGCACATGCTGAAATCCGCTGCTCTTGTTTTTTTAACTAAGATTCACCCGATTCACAATGCTGAATGACCATGAGGAGCATGAACTCAATTGACTCTACTTCCATGCGTCGTAACGCTTCGACGCCGTAGTTGCAGACGTTGTTGACGAGCTCGGCCCTCAGACTCCAACTGAAACGCTTTCTCATGGTTATCCGGGTTCTCCGCCACCTGAGCATCAGCAGTCGGGCCTCGCCGCTATTCACAAAGACCACGGCGTCGCTTTGAAGTTTATAGGAGCCGAAAGAAGCTATCATTGAGGCGAAAATAGCACCGTTGGCATGCGCCAAAATGACCTGAAAATGTTAGCTCGTATGGTTCAACGATAAGGAAGCATACCTGATCGCCGAGGTTGAGACTCGAGAAGAAGGCCAAAGTTTTAAAGAGCTCCACACTCAAGAATAAATCGAAGTAGAAGCTGTCGACAACTTCGAAAGATCGCACACTGGAAGATTTTTCGAGCTGGCAGATTTGAGCGTGGAGGCCGAGGACGGACGGCAGCGTCAAGAGTTGATTCAAGGATAGAACCGTTCTATGACTATGACGATAGGTCGAATGACGAAATAGCGTGAGACGCTCGTCTTGTGTTCGAAGAAAATGAAGACGACCGAATGAGTCGTTATCAGCCGAGCTGAGCAGTTCACGCTTAAAACTTCACTTTGAAAAAAAGGAAAATTTCTCACCGGCATTTCCGACGATTCGAAGATTGTCAAGGGGAGTAATTTTTGCTTTTCCGCGTCGACTACTTCTATGTGAATTAGCATTATGATAGCTCTTATGCACTACCTTCTTTAGTTACACAAACTTCCAGGTTTGTCTTGCTGCAAGCACGGCATTGGAGATTTCGATCTGCAAGAGTTTTCAGCGAGTGGTCTCAAACCTGGCCGATGGCCTTGAGGGCACTCTGCTGGACATTCGGGAACTCTTTCACCAGCGACGACACGCTTACAGAGAGACTTGCAATCATTACAAGTGTCTGTCTGAAAAAAGTAAAATTGGATTTCCGAGCAAACCCCGTCGTGTAAGCCATCGATTGGCAGTTCACATATGGGATAACCACGCGGTTGCTGGTCTTCTTGAAACTGACGGCATGGCCCGAGCTTGCGATCTGGGTAGTCTAGCACATTTGTAGATTTATCCATGATTGGGCTTATCCTAAAATAGTTGAAGGTCGAAACGGTCATATTCAAGAAACTTGTAGAGGCAGAAAAGAAAATAGTGCAACGAACACTCGCGTATTGGCGGATTAACACCAACACCTCGACACCGCAAAGGAACACCCCAGGCGACCGAAGAGTGGGAAGGGAAGCCCAAAGCCAAAGCCAGTACTTCAGTCTCTATGAAGAACTTCTAAAATCATTGTCTCGATGGACGGAGAGAAGAAACTTAATGTCGGTGTGAGAAACATTTTGCTCCTTTTTTGCCCAAAGGTTTTCTATTCAATGCTCGAGCATAGAGACCCTTGAACTCTCACAACGATTTTTTGCCCTACCAGCAGTTGCAATTACATAGGGAAATCTTAAGAACGTCAAAAGTCCGCCACACATATTGTCATCATATTGTTCTCATCCGATTTCCCGCAAGCACATGAGGGAGTCACGATAGAGAGAACGAGAGAAGTACACAGCAAGATGATCTGATTCCAAAAACGGGGAGTATTCCAGAAAGTCATTCATCTGAGAATGCTGACTTCTTGCTAGTGCTTTGGACTGCAGCAAAGCTCATCTCCTCGTTCCCCACAAAGTCCTGTTGAGGAAAAAGGCATTCCTTCACTTTGTCGACCCCCGCCACAATCAACAAGAGTCCTCTATCTGTGGTAGCTGTTCATCCTTTGAAAATGTCTCACATTAGAGAGAGCTGGAAGGCCAAGGATCGTCTGGATGCAAAGACAGAATGACGTAAACCCTGCTTTGCCCCCGATGGATTCCGTGCCGGCTGGACGGTTTTGTGAGGTGTGAGGAAAAGCGTCTGCAGCAGCAAGGCTGGCAGAAAGCAATGAGTGGACGAACGAAAATTTTCTCGCAAGATATTCCAAACTGGACCAGACGGCACCGCCGACCATTTCACACGCCTCAAGACAAGCAATTTTGGGCCGACGCAAGGAACGAACACTCCTGTACTTGGGGCCAACTCGTCAGCAATACATAGAACAAACAGGTACAAAATATGTATGCTAGCTGTAATTTCTTCTGTGCCGGAAAGGACACGAGTCGAAATTGCAAACGACGAACCACTCACGACTGAAGAGAGGGAAGTGCAGCTCGAGACCAAAGCCGGGATTTTAGTCACGATGAAGATTTTTAAAATCCCTGCTTCAATGGACGGAGAGACTCTTCGACGGTGTCCTTTGCCATTCTTTTTTTTTTCTTCAGTGATCGAGACCTTTGAAGCCAACAAAGATTTTTTTCTCCGACCGGCACTTGTAAAATTTTCAGAATCTTCTAAATCCGCGCACACGTATTGTTCTCATCCGCTTTGCCGCCGGCACGTGAGAAAGGCACAGCAGCGAGAGCCTTGCAGTCAGCAACATAATCTGATTTCGAAACCAAGAAATATTCCAGAAAGTCATTCATTTGAGAATTCTGATTTCTTGCAAGTGCTTTGAACAGCAGAATCGCATGACAGAATCCCAGTGAGCTTTCAAGCTTCGGGAACGTTCTTTCGGATGTAGCAGAAAATGGAGGTCTATTGCGTAGCTGGGCGTCTTAGACGCTTTCAGTTCCAGCGGTCGGATCAACTGGTCCGCGTCGGAACGACAACGACAGCAGATTGAGAGTGTTCGGCCAAGCGGCCAAATGGCGTCGCTTTCCAGGTTCCCTTGAAGAACTTGATGACGGCTCTTCGGTAAGGCGTTGTTAGTGCTATCACGGTCAGCGAGGCCACTGGTGAGTGGATGGAAGTTAGAGCAATCGCCAGCTGGTTCACGTCTAAGAAAATCATCCAAGGGTTTAGAACTCAGCTTACATTGAATGTCCCAGACAAAGGCAAGAGTAAAAGCAACTATAAAATGCGGAATGCCAAGAAGACCGAGAGGTAACGTTACCTAAAAGCGTTTAAGACTTTTCAGCGTTGTTTCCGCGCCAACTTGAATGACTAAACAGCGAAATAAATGGAGTTGCAGTCGCCGGCTTTGCTCATTTCGAATAGACGATGAAGCGATCACATTGTTCAGACCACGTAGCCTAAAGTCTTGCATCAAATTTCATCAAAGGCGCTTACGTTGTTACTGCCGTTATCGTAACAAAAGTGATCATGACGGCTATATAAACAAAGCCGAGAGCCATTGCGATGTGCCAGCAGGGATTTATATCCATCACGTACATTTCAGTTGATGGTTCGTCAAGAAGTGCCAAGGCAACATTGTCTTGCTGTAATTTGAGAAGGAAATGTCCGAGAAGTGCAAAGGCAAAAAACCTCTTGTTCGTAGTATTTTCTTAACGAATCGTGGTCATTTCCACCGAGGGCGCCGACGAACGGCGGAATGGACGAAATTGTGTAGAGCGCAACAATGAGCATCGATGTTGAGCGTTTTGAAAATTTCCACCATGAGCCTGGTAGTTGGGCTAACTTAAGCGCATTTCCCTCATCCGGCTTCAGTTTCTGACCTGAAAACGTGCGAAGAAGAGAAGTGCAACGGAGCTGAATTGACACATCATAATGTACCAAAAGATCATCTAAAGATCTTGGTTTGCTTTCGTTTCAAGAACCATTTGAGCATGCGACGAAAGGCCCAGGATCGTCCAGAGCGGGCCCGTAGTATAGCCGGCCATATACGGAAACAGTACTACGGGGCTCATGAAATAGTGCAAATAAGCGTCAAACGTGAAACTAGTCAAGAGGTAATTCAGCAAAAACCAGCGATAAGTCTTTATATCGTCCGACTTCGTCACCATTAAATATGTTGTCAAAACAGTGATGAACACACTTAAAGCAACCACAAATTTTGAACCAATTATTATGATTTTTCTTATTATGAGAAAAGACTACGAAAGAAAATTGATGTTTCCTGCATGTCTTCAAATGTCGTCACTGAAATGCACCACACTTCACCTGGACGTACAACTCGAAAACGATGGAACACAGAGAAAAAGGCACGCGTTCTCAGAGCCATCAGATATGCGTCTCAGTCAGCAAGTTGAACGTACTGCGAATTTCCTCATGCTTTTATTCATTTCATGCATCAAGAACCACTTGAGACAAGCTCGCCACTGCGACAACTTTTAATGGTCTGTTATGAAAGACAGCAAGAAATCGTTCTCTTATAGCCCTTGAGAAAAAGAGTAACAAATAGCAGTTGGCACCAGAATACAGATCCGTTAGTGGTATGAGAATGGCGAAAAAGGATTCTGTCGGTAGAGTTCCCAAGACGACCGCCGAGCAGTATGCATAATACATAAGTTCGGCTGCGCTGATGCACATCGTCAGCCTCATCAGGGAACGCTCACGTTGCTTCGCTTTCTATTCAAAAGTTCGTGATGAATCATTTTTACTTACACTTTGTGAGATGGTTCCATTTTTGCCCGTCTTACGGGTCAGGAATATGTAGGTCGTAATCACAAAGCCAACACAAAGAGTGTCGACGGCATAAGCCACGCCAAAGTAGACGTTACGAAAGGTGGTATTGACAAAGCCGAGCGTTACTTTCTGAATTTTAATTTGTTTTCTTTTGATCTTGAAGATTTGTTTGTTTCGGAGATGTTTTCACGAAAAGATGATCACTTACCTGACTGACAGAGTTTGCATTCACTCTGTAAAAGAATTTCGCACCAAAAAGCACGCCACCAAAGCCGAAACCAAACACCATCACGGCACCGAGAAGCGCATGTGTCCGTTGGTCTCTCCAAGTCTGAATTAGAGCGAAATTAAGGGATGGCAGGACTGTCGATAAGAAACTAGGGTTTTGACCAAAATTACAGACGCACCAAAGTCCGTTTGACTTTTTATCCTCACGACTTCTCTGACATCGATTGAGAACAAACCTTGTGATAGGTTAAGGGTCGAAGAACGGCAGTGGCCCGGTTCAACGCCAAGAGGACCACACACAATTCTTGCATTGTACGGCACGACCATACTAGTACAACAAACACTTGACCATAAGCTGGGCCAACAAACAGAACGAACTCAGACAGAACGCCCCAACCAGGCAAGTAATTTTCTAAATAAATTTCAGACTTTATTAATGAAAAACGACCAACGCATATAATTGACGAAGAGTGAGAGGACGTCGACTAAACCAAGAAAAGTGCAAATCTTGAAAAATGATCCGCAGAGTTCGGGGGTTTTTCTAAACCTATAAGGACACGAAGGAGAATTACCGATAGTGAAGCAATATCCTCAAGACAATGGCGTAGACAATGAGAGTGATTAGCGAAAATGCCATTGAGAGCGTTCCAGTAATAATCTGCCAAGTTGGGTCGGTTGAATTGTCACTCATTGCCTATACTCGATTAAGTTTTCAGTTCAGAAATCATGCAGATACCGCAGTGTGCCCGAGACAAGCAGCAATAATGAAAATGCACAAAGGAAGCACGAAAAAACTAATATTCAACGTCTCGCAAGGCTTCACGCATCGCCGTTTCAATGGCGCCAACCGTGATGTCGGAAATGGGGAACGAAGTCGTCCCACCTGTCGACGGGCGCCCACTCAACCATCTGAAACATTAGTTTTTCTGTCAAATGCATGACCGTTCTAGACGACACAAACTAGACGAGATAAACGGCACCTGGCTGGGTGGTGCATAAGATGATTGTGAGGTAGAAGTTTGCAATTTTCTCCGGCCTCTTACAATGTGCAATTCTGACTACCGGGCTGAACTCTTCAAACTCTATTGAAAGCCGTTGAGTCATTGTGCGAAATCGAGCACTTGGGAGTTCAAATAAGTTTCACACAGAAGTTTTTATTCGGATAGATTCAGCGGCCGCGAGAGTCAGCATCTTTGAGGCACGTTTCAATGAGAGGCTTATAGACTTCTTCGGCGGCGCGCTGTCCCCAGACAAAGTCGAAGTGCTCGAACTCGTCCAGCTTCTTGACCTCGACGAGGGCCGGCTTGGGAATGTTGGGCAGAAGATGTCCTTCGACGTCTTGAGAGTCTCCGAGCCAGTCAGCATCGCTGTAGAAGAGATGTGTCTCCGCTTTGATCGTGTTGATCTTGTACTCGGGCGGTGTGCTCTGCGGACTAATTGTACCCTTGCAAGCCTTAATTGTCCGTAATGCTGCTGGTTCTGCTTGGCGTTTCCATAGTCGTAGGCCTCCTGCTTGCCCGTGTTGACCATTTGCAGCCAGTGCAGCATGTTGATGGTGGAAGTGCCGCATGGCATGTCGTTGATGAACACATCGGTTCGGCTCTTAAACACGATCATTTGCTCTTCTCTACTTTGGAGTGAACCTTGTTCAGCTGTTTCGTGTCCGTTCCGCCGATCATGAAGAGAATGTTGTCGCAGATGTCGTCATTGACGGCGTTGTTGCAGAAGAACTCCTCGAAACCGTGTAGGAAGTCCGAATCCGAGAGGAACTCGCCACTTCCGAGGAGATGGAGAAGGAGCTGAACATGCTTTCGTCTGCTTCGTCTGTTTCACAAACATCGCTTCCAAAGAAGAGGTCCTTGCCGAGAACCTTGAGAAGGCCATCAATATGTGCGACGGTTCCAACGGGCGCCAGGGCGAAGAATTTGCGGATCTAAATCACGAAGGCTTCGTCAATGCAAAGTTGATAACTCACTTTGTCGTTGAACTCGGCGTCCTTGCCGAGTTTCGAGAACATGATGAGTGTTCCCTGTGAGTGACCGACGTAGTAGACGTCCTTCTCGCCGGTCTCCTGGAGCACCTTGTCGATCATCGCGTCCAGGTCGTAGTTCACCATCTCGTCTCAACTGTAAGCGAGTGTGATGCCCTTGAGGCAATGGTTCCTATCGGTTTCTCGTGCGGAAAATATTGATCAAAGACCCCGAAACTGTACGCACAAAATGCAGGCCATATTAGAGCGTTTTAGTGCAGAGTTTGCATGTGCTAAGCAAGCGTGGGAAATCTTACGTCCACTCCCAGAACTTGTCGTTGTTAGGATTAAGGCTGGTATGGTGTCGCGAGTACATGTTGCCGCGGACGTTGCCCATCCAAACATCGAAGCCTGCGTCGGCCGCCATGAAGCCTAAAACATCTCGGTCATCGTTCAATCAAACCGAGAGCTAGATTTGGAAGGTTGGTGACCCAGTTGGAGGAGCTGCCGAGGAGACCGTGCTGGAGGGGGCTTGCCGTTCTTTCCGTGGGGGATTCGGTGCATGGTGAGGATGTAGCCGTCTTTTGTCGTCACGGGGATCGACTCGGCCGTGTAGCCCCAGTGCTCGACAATTTCCGGCTGCAACTATTGTTCAGCGCGATTGAGAGCTTACCGGTGTCATGTTCTCTTCAGGGTCATGGTCGCGGTTCGTCGGAGTCCGCTGACGATGGCGAGTGCTTCGTGCGTCGCTAACGGACAGTAAGGCGAGAAGCGCCGAGAAGACCGCGAGTCGGCAGAACATCGCCATGTGGAGACGGTCGCACCTTTCTTTGGAGGGTGGTTTATATCTTGCATAGTGGAAGCAAAGAACTGAGAGTTCTGTCCTGAAGCACGTGCTCCCCTGCCTTGTTCTCGGACGTTTTTCTTCTCGTCGATGAGGCAAACAAAGGTTGGCCAGAGTGGGACTACAGGCCGCCCGGATTCCTTCTCAATACACTACGCGAAACCGATAAGATGTGCTCGTACAATCACGAGCCAATTCGGTCCTCAGCACATGTTTAGCAGAAGACCGCTGAACTGTGATGCACACCCCTTTTCTTGTTCAAGAGGCTACAAACACATTATCATCTGGCATAATTTCTATTTTTCACGTCCGCGTTAGGGAAGAAGATGCGAAAGCTATGCCACATGCTTGCCCTCAACAAGAGTAATAAGCTTTGAAAAAAAACTCATGACTACATTACTGCAAAATAACATTTTTTTAAATAAAAATCTTATAAATATATTGTAATACTTCGGTGTAAGGCTTAATGTTAGGCGTTTTAGCTCTAATATAATTTTTTATTACGATCAGATCTATTTCAGCGTCTCTTTTACTTGCAACTTTAAATGGAAGCACTGTAGACCGATTTGGGTGCAGGTTCTTTGCTTTGCTCACTATGCACTAGAACAAGAAATAATCTGACCACACAATAGGCTGCAGCTTATAAATATAAAGTCTCTGACTTGACTGATATCTGCCGCAAGACGAACCTCAGAAAGTCTAAATGCGTACGCAAGTGTGAAGGCCCGCCTTTGGTACTTGCCTGGACTGCAATGATCTTTGTCTTCTTTTTTTCGAGCCGACTTATTTTCAAAGATTTCATCAATTTTTCAAGCTTTTTGTGGCGCCAATGAACCTCCTGTTTAGGTTCTTGGCTGAAATGGCTCTCTTGGACAGCTCTTCGGTCTTCACCAAGCTTTTCATTTTCGCTTTTCTGATGTCAACAGGAGCAGCATTAGTCTGCTGGGAGAAGAGTCCGAATCGCTCTTACGGGAAATTTGTTCGTTGTCCTCGCAACAGTCGCTGCATGCACAGCACCATCTTTGAAACGGAGAGCTTCTCGTTCACAACGTGGAGCGGTTGCATAGACGCAAGTTTCTGCGAGTTGGCTGGAGCAATCAGCAACAAGTGCTGCTCGACGTCGAAGACAAAGTCCATTTTTGTGATGTGCTGCTGCCGACGAGATCGTTGCAATCGACGCGTCACGTATCAACCGATCTCGAACAATCAGCTCTCAATGTAAAAAGTGTTTCCCTTCTGATTGCGTTTCGCTGCCGATCCAGCTGCTTCACTGCCTTTGTGACTCTCATCCCCTCCGGCCATTCCTTATTTTTTCATCAGATAAATCTTCAACAATCGGTTGTTCCTCGCCGCCAATTCAAAAAAAAAGCATGTGTTGGTTTTAGAGTGACTAGTCAGTTTCACTCTTTCTAATTTTGTCCATAAAGCTCGTAAGCTGGCAGTTTCAAATGAGAACAAGGAGTCGCGTCGGTTTTTCCTGACGTCGAACTCGTGTAATCATAAATGCGCATCTAATTCTTGAAAAAGCATTTATTAACGCTTTTTACTTCACATTTTTGACATGCAAATGTATGCAGTAATTTAGTTCTTCGTGTAGGCATGTGCCTGAGCGGTGAAGATGGAGACGTCGTTGGTGTCCCTGTCGGTGAGCTTGTATTCAAGCTGGTAGGGAGCGTCATCCTTAAGCAAGGCGATGATTGCCGAGAACTCCGTGAAGTCAAGCGTCACGGCAATCCACTGCTGGTTGCCAGCCGGAATCGGACACTTGATGCCATGCGTGCAGGCATCGAGGTTGCTCCTACAAACCCATTGCCGGTGAGTTTCACTACTTACAGAAGACCGAGCGTTGGGACCTCACTCCACTTGCAGTTGTTCCAGTCCCAGATACGTACGTCTTGACGGAGGTGGCTGTGAGACTTCGCCGAGTCGATGAGAAGTTGGACAACGAGGGGCTTCGAGAGATGCACCGGGTACTCGAAGGTGCCTGAAATCGAAAACTGATTTCAGGAAACTCTTGACTAACCGCTTTGGTCTTCGGGAGTGGCGTTGTAGTACTTGACCGGCCCGTCGTTTGCCCACCAATGCAGTTGCGTCTCGGTTCCATTAGGAAACTTGTCGCAAGCCAGTGTGGTCGAGGCGGTGAACGCAAGAAGCAGCGCGATGTGAACCAGCGACATTAACCTTATATAAAAAGCTGTAGCCATTGTGACCAAAATTTTGCTATAAGGTTTTTATGACTTCCAAACAACTTTTCTATAGTAATACGATGCCGTAGATGCCAAAAATGAAGTCAGATTTGACGGGTGACGCCATC
>JAQIXL010002114.1:0-14269 GCA_034700245.1 Poikilolaimus oxycercus | reverse complement strand
GAAAATTTTCGGCAGCGGAAATTTGAGCGCTGTTCATACTCGCCGCCGAATTTTTCGGCAGCGGAAAATCTTTTCCGCTGCCGAAAATTCCGCGACGCTGTTTATACTTTTCCGCTCAGCTGCGCTTTCCGCTGCTCGACACAATTCACATTCCAACCTTTGTCCCAATACATTACGTCCTTTTTCTTCTTCTGAACGAGCGTCCACCCACCCACTTGGTAAGGAAAGAACATCAACTTCACTCCTATTTTCGGCCCTGGCCCCACCCTTGTTCAACTTCAGCACTTGTTTCGGAAACCCACGCATCGCTGCTGTTTCAATGCAGCAACATCCTCAGAAGGAGGAAAGCCACGGCTAGAAGTGTTTTGCATGTGACACAGGAGGAGAGGGGAGAAAGAATCATCGGGTCAAGAACCCGTTCCTTCACTGCCCTTCCCCGAGGAGCTTTCAACGAAGGTGTCTCATGTTCTCTGCCTGTTCACTAGAACCATGAGAAAGACTGGGCCACAGATGGAACAGTCCAATAGACCTTGTTCTTGTATTGGCTCGTCTGGGTCTTTTCGCTTGTCGTCGAGAGAGGAGGGAAGGTCGAAGGGTGATAGGGCGGCCAAGGGGACAGACGAGCAGAAACTTTCCTCATTCACAGTTTCCGGGAGACCGGGAGGAATGGGAGACCGATGAGGCTGGGGCGGGAAGTGGGCATGTGATGAGTCCTCTCGTCACGAAGACGAGGTGCAGTGCTTCAGCAAGCCGGAGAAGTCGGAAGATCAAACATAGGGGAAGACAAGCGGCGATCATCAGGCTAAAAGTTCCCTTGGTGAAGGTCCCCCGTAGATGGTGACAGCTGGCGTTCTAGACGGCGAGTTTGTGTTTTCTAGCATCAATGTGTGCTGCCGGACGTGTTAGAAGGCCAAAACAAGTTGAAACAAGGAAAGAAAGCATGAAATGAAGGGATTCTAGTGAGAGCGGAAAATTTCCGCTGCGATTCGGCAGAAAAACCGCTGCGGAATCGCCGTAGAACAAAACGATTCCGCAGCGGAAAATTCGGCGGCGCCGCCGCGGAAAAGTATGAACAGCTTGCGGAAATAGCAGCGGAAAATTCGGCAGCGGAATCGCAGCCGAATTTTCCGCGGCGGAATCGCGACAAAAGTATGAACAGCCCTAAATTTTCCGCTGCCGAAAAAATCGCAGCGAGTATAAATTGTACTTAGTCCTTGGGGAGTGACTGTCGACGACACGGGCTCCATCTACGTCGTCGATAAGGTGGAGTCTCTCTCTTAGATGAAGAAGTTGCAGGACAATCATCGAGTGCAAGTCTTCGACAAGAAGGGCAACTTTGTGACCAAGTTCGGCACTCGCGGCTCCACCCCGGGCCAACTGCACAATCCCCTCTTCGCGGCGTTCTGTCGTCGCTCGCAACGTCTTTACGTGACAGACTCGTCGAATCATCGCGTGTCCGTCTTCGACTCTCACGGAGGCTTCATCTTCACTTTTGGTCAAGAAGGTTTCCACGCCGGCCAACTCAAGTTCCCTCGAGGCATCGCCATCGACTCTCTTGTAAGTCTATCTTCTGTTAGTGGAGTCTCGAGGGCAACGTCATCGTGGCCGACAGCGGCAACAATCGCGTGCAGATGTTCAACGCGGACGGCGGCTTCCTTCACGCCTTCGGGCAATGGGGCTCGAGTCCGGGTCAACTCAAGGGACTCGAGTCGGTGTGCTGTCTCGCTGGACAGATTCTGGTTTCGGATCGTGAGAACCATCGGATTCAGTTCTTCTGAGGGGCCTTCTCTCTTTCCCTGCGAGCTTCCGAGTGATTGTGCAAAGGCGCTCTATTTATGTCTCTTCTCTGTCCAATATTTACAAGTGTTGCGCGTATGAACGACGTGTTGACGGTACGGTCTTGCACAACCAAGTGAAGTATTCATCCCCTTTCCCCTTACATTTACTCCCTCCACTACAAAATTCTCCATCAACAAGCAAATAAAGACAAAGTCTACCGGGACAAGTGGCTATGCACAGATTATGATGTACTCACAGGGGGAATGGAAGATGACTGGAATTTCGACTCATTCAAGACTTAGTTAGACTAGCAGCAATTGTCGATCACGTTCTTGACATGTTTGTACTGTTCGATGTGCACGGAGAGATGGTGAAAGAGTTCCTGCGAGAGGGTGATCGCCGTGTTCAGATTCACTAGCACGTCATTGAGTTGAGGTAGAAAAGCGTCCGCCAAACTAAACAAAAGCAATGCTAAAAGTGAAAGAACCATACCAGACGGAGAGAGATTGTGGAGCATTTGTCTTTGGGAGCATCTGATAGGCAGCTAGAACTAGGCGAGATGATGACACGTAAAGGGAGAGGAGAAGGTCTGAGGGAAGCGGTGGATTGAAGCATCGTGTGGGCTAAATGCGTTAAAATGAATGCGTGAAAGAACAGAGAACCTGGAAGTGACAGAGTTCGAGGAGAGAACGTTTTCTCGGTAGAAGAAGCGACGCTCGTGCATTTGTGAGCTCTTCTTTGATGGTCCGAATAGCTTGTAAAAGGATGTCAGCCGAGTGAAGACTCCATGACTTCTGCTCCGTGAGTTGCTCGATTCGCTGTCGAGCCTCGATGAGCATGATGTATGCTCTCGCACACTGGTTGCCCACGTCTTGCACCTGAACGCATTGAAGAAGGAAGCCAAGAGAAAACCTGCTGAAGCTTCCATTGAACATCTGGCTGAGCGACGGCTCGATACACTCCGCCGGGACTCTTGGCGTGCTTGATCTGCACTTCGGCCTGGATCACGTTCTCGGCGAGGAGAGTAATCGTCGCCCGAATGGAGTCACCGGCAACTCGACTTGTCAGCTGCACGCGTTCAGTCTGCGCGTCGGGCACCGAGAGCGGCACACGCTCGTCCAACTTCGACGTAATATGCAGACGGGCGCAGCAATCTCGAAGACAGACTAGCAACTGCATACACTTCCATGTAAGAGAGGAGGAGTCGAACCTTGTTGAAGGCCTTTTCAGCGCGAATATTCTGCATCCAGACGAGCTCCTTCCGAAAGTTGACTAGGATCTTCGGTTCATCTTAAATACATGCAAGTTGAATGAACTTGAAAACATACTGGCCGCTGTGCCACTCGGCTTCGAACATTCTTCTTCGCTCACCGTCGACATTGTACGAAAGGTATTAGATACGCTGAGGGACATCTCAATTACTTGAATGCAGGGAGAAAAGTGAACGTCGAGATCGGCGAAGACCGAGCAGTGGAAAGAAATCGACATCAAGGCCGAGGCCGCACACAATTCAACACCGTATTCTGCCCTCCAATACAACGAGATCTTGTGCTACAGCTTTTATTGACAAAGTGCAGCGTATCAGAATAAAACAATACACAAGCGGTGTTGATACGGGATTCACAGATAAGACTGGGTCAGTTAAGGTTGAAGTTAGAAATAAGGAGAATTGAGGTCATGGCTCATGGATCTTCAGAAACCACGGCTTCGCTTCGTCTCGATCTCCGACTCGATTCCACTTTCGCGGAACCTGAGATGACAATTTAAAGTTTGCAAAAGCACTTACGATTTGCTGGTCCTGAGTGACATTGGAGTCCACATCTGCGGAGTTTTTGCCGGACGACCAGAAAAGCCTCCACCAGTGTCCTTCCGTCCAAAGCCGGAGGCAGGGAACCCCGAAAAGCTCGTTTCACCTCGCTTCTTGGGGCTTTGGCAGAAACCACGGGGTTGTGTGGTGGCGAACGAAGAGTTGAGGTTCGATCCAGCGGGACGCCTAAACCCTCTTTACAAAAACATCAAATTACGTACTTGAAGACTTTCGTGGTAGGTTCCTCATCCTCATCAAGATCGCCCAGGAAACTTTCCTGCTCGATGTCGTGTCTGGAGAAGAGCGCTTTAGGATCACTTTTGGCATTCGTCCTCTTCAGGGAAGACTTTCGTGGTGACTTTCTCTGTCCGAAACCACCAAATCCGCGACCGAATGCTGTTGGCGCGCCGGCTGGCAGTATTTCGGTGAGGGAGTCGTCTTTCTAAAAACACGTCACAAATCTTTCATGATCTCACGATGGTCTCATCGAGAAAGGCGTTCTTGGTAACATCCTTGCCGACTTTCTTTGCAGCTTCAGATCCGAACCAATCCTCATCTTCGTCATTCTTCCTAAAAATGAAAGTAAGGCCCTTCGCAGCAACAAATATTTGACATACACTGTAATGACGACTTGACCGGCGGGAATTGGCGGCATCACACCTGGCCCTGCATGCTGTGGCTTGATGGAGAAGTGCAGCAAGTATTTGCCGGGCTCCCCTTCTGCGCGACGGAGGCTGATCTTCTTGCTCTCACCAGGCTCCAGTGAGCCCTTCTGCTTGGCTTCCACAACAACGCAAGAATCTGGTGCACTGCCCCACTCGTCAGACTTGAATAGGTCCAACTAAAGAACGATCGGCTGTGGGGAGAAAAGAACTGCACAAACCTTGTAGTAGATAGACTGGTCGCATCCGTTCACAATTATGTGTCGGGATTTCTCTCCAACTTTCGTCAGCGTCGCAGAAGATGGTTCGATGTAGACGTTGTCCATTTGCTCAGCGTTGACCAAGACCTCAACCCTAAAATACACGCATAGAGCAAACAAAACTTCTATAGAAGCTATTGAGAAGAAGAATCTTAAGAACACACCACCTCTCACAGCACAACAAAACCAAATGCGGCTCTCTACAACAACGAAACGAGAAAACTCTCGAAATGACCGCAATTTTGACCCACCAGGTCAATTTTTGTGATCGAATTTGATCTGCAAGGGAGGCTGTGAATTTAGTTGGCAAATCCTAGTGTGTTGCATTTCTGCTGCGCCTCTTTGAAGAATGTTTATTTGTTTTTTTCTTTTTCCTAAGGATTATATGTACAGAAAGAGGAGGTGACGATGCAGACTGTATGAAAGAAGTGAAACATTGGAGAAGACAATTATTAGAAAGTGTGGAATGCACAACTTGAGCAATAGAGCGGCTGCGGACACCCGTAAGATTCTGAGACTACTACTCGAGACTAGCGAGACTCGAAGACGAATTGAAAAGGGAGAGGAGAAGTTAGTGGCAGGAGTTGTGCGACGGCTCCATGTTGCGTCGAGCTGAGAGAAAACTTTCGAAAGAGTAGTCACATGTCCTTTCCAGGACAAGAAGTGTTGCACCGAAGAGCAAGTAAGCTATGCCTGAAAGATTGCTTGAGGCTGACAATCGCAGGGAACCTGCGATGAGGGACGAGTAGAAGCAGGCTGAAAGACGGAAGTCCAGATGTGCTGTATTCGTGGCTGTCGCGAAGCGAATGCCCA
Source organism: Poikilolaimus oxycercus (assembly GCA_034700245.1). Lineage (NCBI taxonomy): Eukaryota > Metazoa > Nematoda > Chromadorea > Rhabditida > Rhabditidae > Poikilolaimus > Poikilolaimus oxycercus. Next base: position 8,948 of record JAQIXL010002114.1, on the reverse strand, counting down.
TGTGAGAGGGAGCATTGAGAGCATAGACTCCGACGGCAAGCAACACGCTGAGACCCGTGGTGACGGCGGAACGGGCGAACTCGCTGGGTACAAGGAAGAGGGACAGGAGGGAGAGCAGCCAGAGAACCATGGACATCCTGCAAGTGGGGAGTGAGTGCTCCTCTTCCCTCGTCGTCTCCTCTTCCCCTCACCCCCTCGTCACCCCGTCTCCCGCTTCCTTCTCACGACGGCCAGTTTCGGCGGGTTGAGGAATTCACAGGGGGCAGTTCTAGTCGACACTTGAAGGGGCGACGTACCAGAGAAGAATTAACGTGTAATACCCGGCCATTCGATATTGTCTCCCCCAGAGAAAGCCGCCGTCATCCACACTCAGATACTCGATGACCTGCAAGCTTCTTTCGCTTCACTCCACTCACCTTGAGAATGGGATAGGGAAGACCTTTGTTGAGGGCCCTTGACAACTCCTTCTGCATCAGATAGACTGGCTGCTTGAGAGAAAACACAAGGACACACACCTTCTGAGAACTCGAAGCGTTCGTTATGTTGAAGGTTGGCCAGGCGAGAATTGCGGATCTCATCCAGAGCGAGTGCTGCAACATCTCCTCTCATCCTCCTTCTCTCTCGCCCAGAGCCCCCTCTCCCCTCGTCCTCCCCTCCTCCCTCATCCCACGAGTTTCCAAATCCCCGAGTCGCGTCTTCGGCGCACTCACGAAACACGACGCGTCACTTTTTTTCTCTCCGTCGGCTGTTCAAATCCTATGCGATTGCGCGATTGGACGATCGATCGAAATAGAAGAGAAGAAGGGAAGAAGAAGGAGCGAGGAAGGAAGAGACGAGACTCACTCGAAAGGGAGATGTTCACGTGTTGAAGACCGATCCTCACGTCGATCAAGGCATCGAGTTTCTCCTTCGAGAAGGACTTGTAAGAGGAGAAGATCCTCGTCGAAGCTCGATGCCAGCCCGGGTAGTAGATGGACCCTGGAAGGGAGTCTCAAGGGGAGACACGAGTACCAAGAAGGACAGCACCGACGGCCATCGTGAGAAGAAAGGAGATGGAGGAGACGGCCTTCGTCGAACGAACACCGGGCAAGACGACGAGGAAGGCGATGGACGGCGTGAGGAAGAGCGAGGCGACACCCACGAGGTGCATGTCCACGAGGACGGGAGTCCGATTGTCGCCATACCTGGATGGGGGAAGATAAGGGAAGAGAAGGACACACCAGGTAGGGGCTCCGTTCTCGCGGAAGGCATCGAACCAACCGAAGGCGCCTCCCATCGACCGGCACTGAAGACGAAGGAGAATTGCGGGAGGAAGGGGGAATGGGACACGCGAGACACAGGTGCAGAGGAGAGGAGAAGAGAAAGGAAGAGGCGAGAAGAGAGAGAGAGAGAGAGAAGCCTTTATTCATGTTCGACGCTCACACGCACAATCTCGTCGAAGCATCTCTAAGTGAAAATTGGTTCTTGTGAGGACGCAAACTGGAAGCGGGCGGGGGAGGGGGAGGGGGCGGACCGTCGCCGCCCCTGTGGCAGTCACGTCGACGTCTCGTAGTGCATGAAGTGGGGCCGGGCTGAAGCAGGCCGTGAGCGGAGGATCGACACGGGAGGAGCCGGCGCTGGCAAAACTGTCGTCGCTGTCGAAGGAGGCTCTTTGAAGGTGGAGCGGGTGGAGGCCCTGCTGATGAGAATTCAGAGAAAGAAAAGGGACAAACCCAGCAAGCTCGTCACTCTTGCGGAAAGTGATAGCGGTCTCGGGATGGAGGGCAACTCGACGAAGATAGCATCCACAGAGAATGGAGCCGATGAAGAGGAGGATGGCGACGCTGCTCAGAATGCCCGTCATCCACTTGAGACCCAGTTCAGTGGTGCGATCTGCAGGTTTGTTGCCAGCCGCGTTCACTCACAGCGACACCACACGTGCCAGCCGGGGGTCCACGTTCCATTCACACAAGTCCTTTGAGGAGTGCCGTGGATGAAGTACTCGGGCTTGCACGTGAAGGTTACTGTCACTCCATCCAGATAGTTGTTCCCTGGAGGATATTTGACTGCACCCGGCGCTGTCAATAACGCTCCACAACTCATAACTGCAACTTCTCTTTCTTCTGTCTTCCCCACTTCTCTTGGAGCCCTTGAACTTGAGTTCCAAGAGTTTGGTCATCACTTCCAGAGTGTTCATCGCGATCTCCCGTCGTCCCGTGAGGAAGTAGTCGAATTCACATTCGTACGTGTTCTGGCAGGCCACCTGAACCCCCGTTGTCCATCCTTCAAGAGGACCACTTACCCGCACTTCGTCGAGAGTGAAGATGAGAGAGGCGTTGAACTGCAGTCGATAAGGGTCGAAGACGGGTTGGTAGTGACGGTCATCTCCAAACTGGAGAGGGTTGTAGATTGGCTTGATGTGGTCTTGGAAGAGAAGCTTCGTCCGAGAGCCATCCACTCTCCCTGAAGAATCTCTCTTCTTCCCCCCCACCCACAAGTGTTGCCAAAGCGATCGGCGTTGATGTTGTCTTGTTCTGTTGGTGGATGATTCACCACAGTGATTGTTCCACTCGGAGACATCAAGTCGTCGAGATGATTCTCGTTGAAAGTCCCCAGCAGTCCCACTGTCACGAATCTGAAACCTCGAAGGGAGGAGAAAAGAGAGGAGACCTTTGACCCCCGGGAGATGTGAACTGCAAAGTGGGCGGTGGAACAATTCGATTGAGGAACTGGTCGACGATGTTGCTTGTTGATCGTCCTTGTTCGTCCTGACCCGTGCCAAAGTAGTCCGCTCCTCGATAAGTCTGCGACTTCTAGAGGGCAGAGAGATGTCATACAGCATAAGTCTCGTTGAATTCTGGAGGCAGCAGGACCATGACGGAGAGGACGCCGTGTGCCTCGGCCACTCGCAGACCGGCGCCCGAGTCGAACATGACCAAGATCTCGGATTGATTGTGGTTCCTCTCGGGAGACCTCAAGGTCACTCCCTTGAATCGTTGCATCTTCAGCTCGGGAGTGTCGAAGAAGCGGAAGTGGCCATTCACAACCACGTCCATTCGATATCTCCAACGACGATGCTCCTTTCGGGCGAAGACCTGCACGATGTCGGACTGATTCTCGCGAGCGGCCACTCCTGTGATCGCCGTCGCGGACACTTCTTGATTCCCTGAAGAGACTCGAAGGGAGAAGGAGACACGGACAGTCCGTCTTCGGCGGTTGTTCCATTCGTATTTGAACTTGGAAGTCGTGACGAGGATCCTTAGACATGGCCAGCACGTAGTAGCCCTTGCCGTTGAAGGTGTAGCGAGTTCCGTCGAAGGTGACGAAGTGAGGGTCGCCGAAGGCAATTCCTTCACCTTCTTCTCTCTCCTTCTTCACTCACCTGCCACAGGAGGAATATACATCTGACAGCCACTCGTCTGCCTTCTCCAGAAGTAGAACTCGCAGGCGCCCGCCCATTTGCAGCACTTCTCATATGCCATGACGTCGGTGTGGAAATTGGACAGAGAAGGCACATAGGGAGGACGCTTGAAGGGATACGATCCCATTGGATGAGCCCTGATCTCTCTCATTCTCTTCTTGAGGCAGACCTCTGAGCTGTGCCAGGCGAGTAGAAGCGAAGATAGGCGGCGTTCTCGTAGTCGTCAGAATGCAAGAGCCATCCCTCGAAGTCGTAGCAGCAGACTTGGCCAGCTCCCGTCCAACTGAACTCGTTCGCTTTTCCTTGGAAAGTCTTCTCACGTGGCAGCCGTGGACATGACACAGTGCTGAGAGCCCTTGTTGTATTCGCAGGAAGCATCACCGTCCATATCACAACCAAAAAGTGGCATGAAACGTCCTTCAACATAAAATCTCTCTTCTTCTTCATTTACTCACCGAGATCGAGAAGAGCTTGATCGAGGGTGCAGGGACAGGGGATGAATGGCTCAAGATCCATAGCGAAGTTGACTCGCTTGCCATCGTAGTCGAACCAGTCTTGACAGAGTTCGAGGGCCCAGTCAGGACCCAACTCGTACTCCCACACATCACGGAAGTACCAACCGAAAGGCGTCAGCTTGCTCCAATAGACTCTGCAAAGGTGAAATTCTTGGATGAAGAAGTAACGGACCCGGTGGTTGCCTCGTGGTCGGCGATCGAGATGCGAACAGCGCCGAAGGAGAAGCGTCTCCAAGAGTCGAACTTCATGGTTGTTCTTGCAAGAGTTCGGGGATCGAATTCGTAGACGCCGTCATTCGCCGTTCTCTCAGCGATCTTACCCACCTGAGGCTTCTCTTTCTAAAGAGAAAGGACTCGCCTCTTCGAAGATGTGGTCGTCGGTGTCTTCCCAATAGGCGACGAGACTGATGTCGATCAAGTGGTTGGGGTCTGTGGAGATATTGAAAGGAGACCATTCGAAGCGAAGACGAGATGCATTGTGACTTCTTCAAGGGATACTGTAATTGAGAGACTGACACACCGCCAGTTGTTGAAGGGTTCTCGCGGATTGTCGATCAGTTTGATGGCAGGCATCGCCAGTGAGGGTTGTACTAAGCCATGTCTTCACTGTTATTGAAGACTCACAGAAGTAGAAGGTGCCGACATAGGGATAAGACTGGCCTCCATCTCGAGACATCTTCGTGTTGACGAGTCCCGTCTTGTAGATTCTGTTCACGGGAAGAATACACTGGGCACGGTGCATCGAGAGCTGAGAAGAGGGAAGGTGTTGGAGGGAGGGGGAAGACTTACTCGGATGCAGTCCACTTGATACTCATCGAAGATCACTTTGACGACGTCGCCTCCTCTGAGACAAGGCCCCGACACATTGACGTAGACCCCACCGATCATGGTCGCCGCGATGGGAGCAGTTGTCATGAAGCCTGAGACGTGAGAGGAGGGGAAGGGGGAAGAGACCGATGCTCTCGTTGCTGCAGCCTCCAGTGATGATCTCCTCGTCCACTCGGAACAGCCATCTCCCCGGCACCGCCACATTCGAGAACTCTTGTAGTTTGATGACTCGACCCTCGCCCGAATAAGGCAAGGCCGTCCAGCCCGTGCCGTTGCCGCCATTGAAGCCCGCCTGCATCGTCTCTCTCCTCCTTGAAGGAACTCACGATTGCACTCTGCATGCCTCCTCTTCCTTGCAGGGCTCCCGCCGTGTTCGACGAGGTCCAGTTGATGTGCGCGTAGTTGAAGATGACATAGGAACGGATCTCGTCCGTTGCCAGCACCACTTGATAGGTGTTCGTCCAGCGCTTCGCTTCTTCATAACGATTCACCTATGAAGATGAAGAGAAAGAAGAAGGATGCCTGCGTGATCTTGGGCGCTCCTCCATAGGCCATGCGCTCCCAGGTGACGATGACGGCGTAGTCGGCACGGAAGCCGTGAGCTCCGATGATTCCCTCTCGAATGCTCATGGTGATGTTGTCGAGGAGCCACGGGTCTTCCACCCTCCCCCAACGACGCTTCTCGTAGCGATCTCTTGCCGTCACGAACATGTCCCCGTACTCATCCTGAAGTCTCATTGGAGAGGAGGAGGGAGCAGTCACCTTGGGATTGAGAAGGGGATTGCCCCATTCGTCGAACTTCTCATATGCGCGAGGACGGAAGACCACTCGATACCAGACATTCGAAATGCCTCTCTCACCCACATATCTGAAGCCTCGAAGAAGGCCTTCCACTCACTGAAAGGTCTGATCTGCGTAGAAAGGGGCTATAAAAGAGGCGTCGCGTTGTTCTGGCCAATGAGGATTGGGGAAGGTGTACGGTGGCTGAATAAACTCGGGGTCCGAGAAGGCGAGAAGACCGTTGGGATAGATCTGGAAGGAAGAAGAACTCCTTCTTCTAGGTCTCAGACCATGGTGTAATTGAATCGAAATCCATAGAAAGGGAAGTCGAAGTCGAAATCGATTTGTCGATCATGATGAGGTTTGATGAGAAGAGAGGCGTCGTCGTAGAGGGGACCATAAGGGAAGAGATGCCACCAGCCTGTCTCTTCCTTCAATCTTCTCTCCTTTCACTCACCTTCTTCCTCGCGGAGATCCGTGTACTTCTGTACTTGATCGAGACGGGCCACATCCACATGACCCGGGTTCGGCATATAGTTGAAGATCGGGTTCTTATTGCCGAAGAGGTCGATGGTCGACTGCTCGGCATAGGACTGTTGAGCCTGGACATGAACAAGGAAGGAGAAGAGAAAGAGCAGGAGGAACATGGAGCAGTCCTTGCCCCTCCAGCTCTCACTGCCCTCACTGACCGTCGGTCAGCGTTTCCCCGGGCGACTCCTCGCTAATCTCTTAATGAGTAGGAACGCGCTTCACCTCGAACGCCGTCCCGTCGTTGTACTGTGAGGGAGAGGGAGGGAGGGAGAGGACAAGAGAGACGTTTTATTCGCCCGTGGAAGACCGCGACAGTGAAAGATGTTGGAGGACTAGAGGAGCGAGGCTATCACGAGCAATGAGCGGATGGATAAGAACCTCCGAGGGAGGCGACCCGTCCTTCGTCCCTTCTTCTTCTTCCTTCTTCCTCCTCTCACGAATGGACACCGTTGTTGACGAGCCGACTCCCGCCGTTCTTGATGGGCGTCGTCGAGAGGAAGACTCGTTCCTGACTGCGACGACGTTCCCTCGGCCTTCCATTGCCGTTCGCGACTTTGGACCGCGAGTCGGCACTCTGTGCGCGTGCCTCTGCAAGTCCCACGACGTCAGCTTCCTCGTAGATTCTGAGTGGTGGAGGGGGCGAGGGCGAGGGTAATTTGGTGGAAGCGGCGGGCACCTGCTCCATCGATCGCCCTCTCCCCCTCTTTAAGGCCGCCGCACGCACCTCGAGACACGGCCCTGTCGACAGGAGCCACGCCCGCTTCTTCTCGTCGCTGCGCACTCCGAGCCGTGTCGAAGTCCGTGTCCGAGCACTCCGCCTGAGCGATGGGCGCCGTCTTCTCCTTCCTCTCCACTTGGACCACTTGTCGACGCACAGCCGGTTCGAAACGTCCCACGGGCCGATCGTGTTGAATTCTAAGAGATGAGGAAGAAGAAAGAGGAGGAAGACCTTCGAATATGCGTCTTCTTGAGGGAGATCATCTCGTAGAGTTTGTTACGGTAATCGTCAATAGAAAGTTGTACGTGATCGGGCAGAGGGAGGGTGACATCGTAGGAAAGAGAAGGCTCATCCACGGGATTGTGGAACTGGAGGACATAGGGATGGACGAGGCACTGCTCCACGTTGAGACGCTTCTGAGGGGCGAAGATGAGCAATCTGCAAGGGATTTGAGGAAGGACAAGAAGAGACCTCTGGAGAAGATCGAGGGCATGAGGGTTCTGACAGGGAATGAAGGCGTCGAGTCGTTTCCGTGTTCTCTGCGGCATCTTCTCGAGGACAGACGCTGCATAGTGAGAGCCGATGCTTTCGATGTCGGCCTTCGAGGGTCGTGGAATGGAGTTCATGATCCTCTCGATCTGGTTGATTGTTGATGTTCCCGGGAAGAGGGCTCGGCCTGTCGAGGGGATGAGGCAAGAGGGAGGAGACTCACCGAGAAGCATCTCGCCGAGGATGCAGCCCAGACTCCACATGTCCACCTGAATCTGTCAAGAGAGAGAAGAAGAGAGACCCCGGTGGTGTATCTCTTGGCTGCAAGAAGGATCTCGGGAGAACGATACCAGCGAGTCGCCACATATTCCTAGAAGAGAGTGACGACTTCGAGGAAAGACTCACAGTCAGCTCGGGCATGGAGTTTCCCTCGGGATAATCCTCGAGCTGAAACGTGGATGTGCTTGGTGGGAAAGAAAATTTCACCTGGGAAAGAGAACGGGCAAGACCGAAGTCGGCGAGCTTCACTCGACAGTCCGCGTCGAGCAACACATTCGAGGGCTTCAGATCTCTGCATCCTCACTCGAGAAAGGACAGAACTTGCCTGTGAAGCACGTTGCCCGAGTGGAGGAAGCGAACGGCGCGAAACAACTGGCACATGATGTATTGCTTGTGGATGTCCTGCAACTACATTTTTTGGTCTCATTCATAATCCAAGTTCCTAATGGGGAATGTTTTGTACTGAAAGAGGGCAGACAAGACTTGCCTTGAGGATAGTCATCTTTTTGACGACATTGTGCAGATCCGCCTCCATATACTCGAAGACTAGGTAGATGTCTCTGAAGAAGATGTTGGAAGGAACTCCTCCTACCGATCGTTGTCTGCTTTGATGACATTGAAGAGTTTGACGATGTTAGGATGTCGACCGAATTCCTGCAGGAACATCACTTCACGGAATGTCCGCTGTGAATCTGTTGGATTGCGGAAGGCGTCGAAGATCTTCTTCAAGGCGACCGTCTCGCGCGTCCGTCGGTCAATGGCCTGTAAGAGTTAAGGGGAAAGAGAGAAGGAGGACCTTCCAGACGATGCCGTAGGCGCCTTTGCCGAGACGTTTGTGGAGCTCGAACTTGTCGGTGATGTGCGCGTCTACATCCTCGGACATCTGCAAGCGACGACTGGCGACAAGCGCGCCGAGTCCTCAATGGACGACGACGCGATAAATCGGATCGAGCCGGCGAGTGGCCATGGAAACCCGCGCCGCCCCGCCCCGACCCCCGTCCGCCGGCTTCAAAGCTCGCTCGAGGAACGGCCGTGTCTGCCTGAGGTGCGCGAGGGGGCAGCAGACTGGAAGCTCACCTGCCCCCTCCCAGCTCTAATTAACGTAATTGTGGCGAGGGCGACAGCATCTCGACGAGATTTCGCGCACACGGGAACCAAGTGATGAGGGAATAGGGAAGAGAGGGGAGGGAGAAAGGACTTGGAGGAAATGGCCTGGAGTGGCGGCAGTCAACGCATCTCCTTGCATATTTGTCCAATCGAAGTAGTGCTGAGGGAGTGAATGATTCATGTGTCCATTGCAGCGTGCCAACACCGCGATGCTCCCAAAGAGACAAGGCGCCACACCTGGCTGGCACGCGCCGAAAACAGCGCTTTGTCCTCCTCGACTCTTGTCTCGAAGGCCCACCTC
>JAQIXL010002113.1:0-14276 GCA_034700245.1 Poikilolaimus oxycercus | reverse complement strand
AAAAAAAAAAAAAAAAAAAAAAAAAAAAAAAAAAAAAAAAAAAAAAAAAAAAAGTGCTCTCGTCGAAGTCTTTCAATGAAGCGAACACGGCAGTGAGGATGCAGACAAATCCGAGGAACCTCATATCGCACACTGTCTGAGATATTGTTTGGCATGTTGACATGCGTTTTGCCTGAGGCACATTTCGCCGACACTGTTAAAGAAAGTCGGCGAGATCCCCGACGAGGGGGACGGCGGAGAGGTCAAACCATTAGCTGAGGTGCAAATGACCCACAAAAGTGGTGATGAAGGAGATCTCGATCGCAATTCACGATTTCCACTACACTGTCGTGATGTCGACTCTACCTCTAAATCCTCAAGACTTGGCTCTACTTTTCGAGTTTTCGGATCGCCTGTCGGCTGCACGTCTCTCGAGGACGTGCAAGTACGCATATGGTGTTTTTCACACGGCTCGTCTTCATGAGCCAGATGAAATCGCTTTTTCATTCCGTCTTGTTACAACCGGAGAAAATGGTGCGCCTGCCAAGGTGCATTATCCGATGGTCGTTTGTGGAGTGTCTGGCCGCGCAATACGAAATATTTGTGTTTCAATAACTTTCAGCCAAGCGATTAAGGGATTTGTGCTATTTGAGAACTATTACGAAAAGATTTGTTTGCAAAGTTATCCACGGTATCAAACATATCATTTCGGCATTGCTGCAACCAAAAACACGAGCCTCGATACGGTGCTTACGGTATTGTTCCACTTTTTCAAACCGCATTTGCCGACGAGAAAAATCACTTTCCGAGCAGTTATCGCTTCGATAATAATGCCCATTGCGAAATGGATCAAGAAAGAAAAACGCAACTGTCTAGAATTTTGCTTTCGCAATCCTCCTGATGACTGTGGCTTTGGGCTAGACGTTGACGACGATCCAACTAAAATGGGCAATCTGCTCGCGGAAAGCGTTGCGCTCGCAAGAGTCCGCTTTCTTGAGGTCAAACCGATGATGCACTTTTCAGCCGAAAACACGAACTTGATCTCGCAGTCGGTAACGCATTTTCACGCTAGAAGCAGCATATTTCGCATTAAAGACGAAGATTTTTGCCGATGGTCGCCGAGTCACTTTATTGTCAGCGAGAACCATGCGAACCGACTTTCACAAGAGGCTGTCCTTGCGTGGATTGTTGCTAAGCGCCGTTCACCAGGCGATCATCTCTATGCTCCCGTGTCGCGAGAATGCTATCATCACGTTTGTCATGCACTACAAGAAAATCCGGATTTTGTGAAAATCGAAGCCATGTACACTAAAAACGAACTCGTGAAGCAGTTCGTTTGTGGACGGATCCGATTTACTGTTCAGGACTTGGCGAATCGCATTTCGGTGAATTTCTAGTGCTGTAATTCCTTATTTTTCAATCTTATCAATAAACATGTATATCGTGCCTTTTGTGAGAGGCGGGTCAGACCTTGAGGTGTAAATGACATGCGAAGAAAAGGCAACATCGATGGCATTGTAACATTTGAGCAACGAAAGGAAACAATCATGCCTCAAGTTCTTTTAGCTCCTCAAGGCTTGGCCTTAATTTTTGAGTTCTTGGATCGTCTCTCGGCAGCACGTCTCTCGAGGGCATGCAGGTACGCATACGAAGTCTTTTATCAGGCTCTGCTACGTGAGCCCGACGAGTTTGCGTTCTATTTTTCCCTGTATCCCATTCAAACTCAAGACGATGCAGTGAACAAGGCGCCATATCCTATGATCATGTGTGGCTCTGTCGCTGCCGTCCGCAAAATTAGCGTCTCGATTGCTTTCGGCGAATTCTCTGATTGTGAAGGAATTGTGCTCTTCGAACAGGAATGTCAGAAAATTTCACTGAAGCATCGTGACCAACGTGGTTATATTATTGTTGCAACCAAGAACGCCGCTCTAGACACATTGTTCGAGGTACTGTTTGACTTTTTCAAATTGCATTTGTCAACGCGAAATGTCTGTTTTTATACAGTGACCGCATCAATAGTTTTGCCGATTTCGAAGTGGATCAAGAAGGAGCGACGAAATTGTGCAGAATTTGGCTTTGCAAATCTGCCGGATGCTTGTGGTTTCGCGCTTATCGCAGCCGGGGACGCCAGCGAAAGAGGCAAGCTGATCGCGGAAAGTGTTGTCCTGGCTCGAGTTCATTCCCTGAAAGTTAGTTCAGTGACCAATTTTTCAGTGGAGGATATGAATTTGATTTCACAGTCAGTAACGCGTTTTAACGCCGCAACGAGTGAATGTTGCATTGAAAACGAAAGGTTCGTCCAGTGGTCGCCAAGCCAATTCGTCGCCAGTCATTCCATTCAATACGGTTTTTCGAACGAGGCTGTCCTTGAGTGGGTTGTCGATCCGCGTCGTTCGCCTGGTCATTGCCTCGACGTTTGGACGTCCAAACAATGCTACAGTCACGTTTGCGATGCTCTGCTAACCAATCCCCAATTCCAAAATATCAAAGATTATCTTGACCAACCCGATTTTCGAATGCTTTTCGCTCGTGGGGAAATTCAGTTGAGTGTTATGTATGCGGCGTGCAGCGTCTTAGTGAATTACAACTAATAGAATGGGTTCTCTTGATTGTCATCAACCTGGGTACTTTTAACCGTTCTCTCTGTGCAATTGCTGCTGTTGTCGGAAAAGACACAAGTTTCACTTTTTGATTATAACGATGCCAAGATGGCGCCAAATAAACTGAAGATTTCCAGAAACTTAACACGTTCTTGTGGAGGTTCACACCTTGTCAGACCCCTTCCCTCTTAGTGCAAATGATTCGCGAAAAAAGCATTCAAAAAGAGGGAGTACAGCAACTACCGTTATCTGTTCAACCATGCCGGCTCTACCTCTAACTCCTCATGACCTGGCCTTAATTTTTGAGTTCTTGGATCGTCTCTCGGCCGCACGCCTCTCTCGGGCGTGCAAGTACGCACATGGTGTTTTTCACAAGGCTCGTCTTCGTGAGCCAGATGAAATCGCCTTTCTACTTGTTACAACTGACTCACAAGATGGTACGCCACCCATTATGCACTATCCGATGGTCGTTTGCGACGTCTCTGGCCGCGCTGTCCGCAAAATTTCTATTACGATAGCATTCAGCCAATCAGTCAAGGGATTTATGCTCCTTGACAACTATTTCGAAAAGATTTGTTGGCAAAGTTACCGGAAAGGATATTACGGTATTGTTGCAACCAAAAACACGAGCCTGGAGACCGTGTTTACCGTATTGTTCGACTTTTTCAAACCACATTTACCGACAAAGAAAATCACTTTTCATGCAGTTATCCCTTCGGTAATTCAGCCCATTGCAAAGTGGATCAAGAAGGAGGAGCGAAACTGTGAAAAATTTTGTTTTAGTAATCTTCCGGCTGCTTGTGGCTTCGCGCTTGATATTACCGGCGATCCTAGCAAAATAGGCAGGGTGATCGCCGAAAACGTTGCGCTAGCAAGAGTTCGATCGCTGGAAGTCAAGCCCAAGATACACTTTTCAGCCGAAGACATGAACTTGATCTCGCAGTGCGTAACGCATTTCGACGCTAAAATCAGTACGTTTGACATTGGAGACGAAGATTTTCGCCGATGGTCGCCGAGCCAATTTGTCACCCAGAACCGATTTTCAGACGAGGCCGTCCTTGCCTGGATTGTCGACAAGCGACGTTCAGCCGGGGATTCTCTTGATGCTCAGGCTTCACAAACCTGCTATTCGTACGTTTGTGAAGCATTGGAAGTCAATCCCGAATTCGAAAAGATTGCACATTGTCGTTTCGCCAAAGAAAAGATTCAATTGACGCTTCAAGATTATACGCGCCGCTTCTTGGTGAAATACTACAGACGTCATTGTTCCTAGATGTTCAGTTTCTTTCTAATCTGCACTTCTTTTTGGCCATGACGAGCCTGTTCGAGAGGAGACGACCCTCAGTCTCTTTGCTTCAATCTTCCAGTTATTTCGAATAAAGCGAACAGTATATGGTGTTCAGAAAAATTTGAGCGTGGAGGGAGGAAGAGGAAAGGGTCAGATCGTTGAGGTGCTAATGACATGCGAAGAAAAGGTCACATCTATAGCATTCTAACCTTTTGACAACGAAGGATACCATCATGCCTCAAGTTCTTTTAGCCCCTCAAGGCTTGGCCTTAATTTTTGAGTTCTTGGATCGTCTCTCGGCAGCCCGCCTCTCGAGGACATGCAGGTACGCATACGAAGTCTTTCACAAGGCTCTGCTACGTGAGCCCGACGAGTTTGCGTTCAGTTTTTCCCTGTATCCCACTCAAACTCAAGACGATGCAGAGAACAAGGTGCCATACCCTATGATAATTTGTGGCTCTGCCTCCTCCGCCCGCAAAATTAGCGTCTGGATTGAGCTTGGCAAAGAATTGGCTGATTGCGAAGGAATTGTGCTCTTGGAGCAACGGTGTGAAAAAATCGTGATCAAGCATTGCGATCAAAGTTGCTTTATCATTGTTGCAACCAAGAACACCGCTCTAGACACTGTGTTTGAGGTCCTGTTCGACTTTTTCCGACTTCATTTGTCCACGCGGAATGTCAGCTTTTATGCTGTCGCCACATCAATAGTTTTGCCAATTTCGAAATGGATCAAGAAGGAAGGACGAAATAATTCAAAGTTTTGGTTTTCAAACATACCAGATGCATGTGGGTGCGCGCTTGACATTGCCGGCGATGCTAGCGAAAGGGGCAAGCTGATCGCGGAAAGCGTCGCCCACGCGCGCGTTCGTTCATTGGATGTCACCCCCTGGACGAAATTTTCGGTTGACGACATGAACTTGATTTCACAGTCGGTAACGCGTTTTTGCGCCCGAACGAGTGAATGTTGTATTGAAAACGAACGCTTCGTGCAATGGTCGCCAAGCCAATTCGTCGCCAGCCTTTCGGTTCAGTATCGTTTTTCCGACGAGGCTGCCCTGGCGTGGATTGTCGATCCGCGTCGTTCGCCTGGCCATTGTCTCGACGTCTGGGTGTCCCTACAATGCTACAGTCACGTTTGCCATGCTTTGCTAACCCATCCTCAATTCCAAAATATCAACAAGCCTTACCGGCCCGATTTTCGAATGCGTTTCGCTCGTGGGGAGATTAATTTAAGTGTTATCAATTTGAAGTGCCGTGTCCTAGTGAATTACCACTAACAAGATTGTGATGATTGGCTTTTAGTTGAGAATTTATGTCCGAAACTTGCTTTGCCTCAAGACCGACACTTTTTTCAGTCAGACTATCTTTATACTCTGTACGCGTTCACCTGCAATAAACATAAAGAAACTTCTCTATTTCATGACAAAATTCGGCAGAAAGATTTGGAAAAACCTTAATGGAAAGTGATACTTACACCTTTCAGACTTTCATAAAAAAATAAATCGTTGCAAGTGATAGACCTGTGCGTTCTCTTCGAAGAATCTCTGACAGCATGCCTCTGTCGCCTTCTGGTACTGGCATAAAAAAGTTGTCGCCAGAAACGCGGCGCGTGTCTAAAATCCATTTGTGAATTGTTCCTTTCGCAAACAAGCCGGGACAATTCTCAAGCACGATGAAGACGCTAGGCGACCATCGACGAAAGTCCTCTTCATTCACGGTCACATCCACGCTCTCGCCGACACAATACGAAAGATTTATTCGCATGGAAATGAATCGAAAAAAATAGATGTCTGGGAATTTTTCTATGTCTCTGGCGTCTTTAAAAAAAAAGTTTTATCATCCCTCGAGTGTTTTTATCCCCCCTCAAGAGGTCAGACCGTTTGCTGAGGTGCAAACGACCTACTAAAAGTGCTGAAGAAAAAGATCCTCATTACATTTCAGAATTTCCACTAAACCGCCTTGATGTCGACTCTACATCTAACTCCTCAGGGCTTGGCCTTAATTTTTGAGTTTTTGGATCGTCTCTCGGCAGCCCGCCTCTCGAGGACATGCAGGTATGCATACGAAGTCTTTAGCCTTGCGCGTCTTCGTGAGCCCGACGAGTTTGCGTTCTATTTTTCCCTGTATCGCACTCAAACTCAAGACGATGCAGAGAACAAGGTGCCATGCCCTGTGATCATTTGTGACGTGTCTGCCTCTTCCGCCCGCAAAATTTACGTTTCGATCGCGTTCGGCGAATTGTCTGATGTTGAAGGAATTGTGCTCTTCGAGCAGGAATGTCAAAAGATTTCACTGAAGCGTGACCAGCGTGACCATAGTGGTTTTATTATTGTTGCGACCAAGAACATTGCTCTAGACACATTGTTTGAGGTCCTGTTCGACTTTTTCAGACTACATTTGACGACGCGAAACATCACCGTTCATGCCGTCGTCCCATCGATAGTTTTTCCGATTTCGAAATGGATCAAGAAGGAAGAGCGAAATTGCTCAGAATTTCGCTTCAGAAATCGGCCGGAAACGTGTGGACTCACGCTTAAGATTGCCAGTGATCCTAATGAAATGGGCAAGCTAATCGCAGAAAGCGTTGCCCTGGCTCGAGTTCAATTGCTGGAAGTCAACTCGCGGACAAAATTTTCACCTGAAGACATGAATTTGATTTCACAGTCGGTAACGCGGTTTTGCGCCCGAACGAGCGAATGTTGCCTTGAAGACGAACAGTTCTTCCATTGGTCGCCGAGTCAATTTACTGCGAGCCGTTCGGCTCAGTACTGTCTTTCAAGCGAGGCTGTTCTTGTGTGGATTCTCGATAAGCATCGTTTACCAGGTCGATTCTTCTCATTTGGTCGGCGCTAAAGGTCACTTTTAGAAGTTCAACGTTAACTTCAACGCAAAGCGTTTTTGTGCGCTTGAGATATTCCGTAATAATTTCAGCATACGCTTCGGTGGTTGTGGAAATCTTGAAATACTTCGATATGCATAAATCCTTAACCCGGGACAAGTACAATACCAAAATTTCACAAGCGTGCATCTTCGTTGATGAGAAGCTAACCACGCCGATACCGTGTGAATTACAGGAGCTGCAAGACTAGTGAAGATGATCTCCTTCGTCGGTAAATGTTGAATGAAGAAATTGAGAATGACTGTGAAAAGCTTCTCAAAGGGTGTCTCTTTTAAAGCACTAATGAGGAATTTCCGTTCTCTTTTTGAAGAAGAGTAAGTCGCCAGAAATACTTCTTTTTCTCTTTCTTCCAGACAGACATCAGCCTTACCGTCGCACTCCGATAGTTCGAGGCCGCTAATTGTATCCGATAAGACGATATCTACGCGCACTCGTGGTGCCAAGGTCTTCGTCGTTTCGCTCCAAAGAATTGGACTGCAAGGCACCCTTTTTGGTGATCGTTGGTCCCGATCTGTGTAGAAGTAGAATGCAAAGCCGAGTTCAGCAGGCTCGCGGAGTCGGGCGATGCGCGAAATTCCATAAGCAGTCTTGCATGTCCGTGAAAGACGCGCTGCAGTTAGACGATCAAGAAATTCGAAAAGAAAAGCAAATGCTGGTGGAGTTAGTGGAAGACCCGGCGCCATGATGGAGAATGATAAAAGTTGGAAGGAACAATATGAATGAGAGAGAAGGCAATTGACCCCAGCAAGCTTTGATTTAGCACTTCACGCGGCGACGAATCTTCGTAATTCGCACGTTTTATCATGCTACGATCACAATATTACAGCAAACACGTCAACGGGAACCAGCGTGTTAGGCCAAATGCTGCTTTCACAGTCTCCCAACCTCATTGTACCCATGCTTGTGGAACAATTGACAGCGTTCGTATGTTGCCCGAGCGCGATGCAGACATGCCTTTCGTCCCACTACTTATCCGGGCAATCTCAGAGCTGCTTTTTACTTTACAGAGCAAGACGTTTTAAACGCTGAAAACATCACAGAAGTATCACGCCATAAAAATCATTCAGAATTCTCAACAATGCTTATATGAACAGTTCTTTCTCGTGCAGATGTGGTCGAAATGAAGATCTGCTTTCCATCAACAGCGAAACTTGAGAATCCGGAGACGCACTTACAATGTGTGGCTATGCGTTTGAGGGCCTCTTTCAATGATTCTTGAAGTTGGCGGGCAAAATGAGGAGGAAACGCTAATAGGAGATAATCGCCGGGTGTACGGCTTTTGTCAAGTGTCCACTCGATGACGGCTTCTGGCGAAATGGATACAGCGTCGTCGTATGGAACAACGAAGCTGCTTGGGTTCCATAGACGGAAAGCTTCATCCTCAAGGAAGATGTCCAAATTCCATCCTGCTTGAAAGCAACGAACCGTCTTCCCGATTCTCAGCATTTGCTTGTTGGTGAACGTCAACGGAAGATCAATAACAGTGAAAGATGCTCTCATTTCTTCGAGAATGACAGTTATGTCTTCGGAAAGAGCGTCATAATACTTCTTTTTGTAAAAAAGTGGACCAAGACAGTGCTCGAGGTCCATCATTTTTTGGTTGGTGTATTTGAAGGCGAGCTTGTCGCATCTTCTTCCTTGACTTATTATCCAAGACGAGACGATTTTCAGAAGTGGCGGATAGGGAATGTTGAATGTCACGTTCCTTGGTCGTAAATGCTGTTTGAAAAAATCCAAGATTGTTGTCAAAACCTTTTCAAACCGCGTTTCGTTAGTTGCCGAAAACACATAATTATGCTTGTCCATGTACTCAAGTGAAACATTGCCTCTTGCGCCACCTTCCAAAAGCAAAATGCCGCCCATCGGCTCATCCAAAACGATGAAAACTTGAACCTCGCGCAGTGGCCAACCGGAGACATCGCACTGTAGAATTGAGCCGTGGTGCTTTCCAAAAGCCGCACCACGGCGACTAAGGTAGAGGTTGGCTCGCGAAGCCGAGCAATCCGTGAAATGTTGTAAGCAAAGTGGCAGGTCCTTGAGAGACGAGCCGCCGTTTGACGATCAAGAAATTCAAAGAGAAAAGCAAAAGCCGGCAAAGTAAGAGGAAGGCCCATGACAAGAGAAATCAAGCCGGAGCTGACCAACTCTTTGGTCTTTTGCTCTTCTAACAATTAGCACTCCATCTCATGCCTTCTTGTGGTCTTCTCATCTGATCAACCTCAAAGCTGCTAAACTTTACTTTACAGAACAAGACGTTTTAAGCACACGAGAACTTGAAATAATGCACACATCATAAAAATCATTCAGAATTCTCAACAATGGTAATGTGAACAGATCCTTCTTTAGGACCCGCCGTCGTATAGATTCGTTTTTCATCAAGAGGAAACCTAGACAAACCGGAGTCAAACTTGAAATGCGCGGCTTTGCGTTGGTGGACGTCTTTCAATTTCTCCAGAAGCTGAAGTGCAGCTTGAGGTGAAAACTCCAAAAGGAGACGATCGCCGGGCACACGACTTTTATCAACCGTCCACTCGACGACGGCTTTCAGCGATATTGATAACTCATCGAAGGGAACCACGAAGGTGCTTGGGTTCCATTGACGGAAGTCGTTGTCGTCAACAGGGACCTTCATGCACGGCCCGGTACTAAAACGTCGCACCGTTTTCGTAATTCTCATCAGTTGATCCCTCGTGATATTCACTGGAGCATAGAGACAATCGACAATGGCCGCAGAGGCTTCTGTTTGTTCAAGAATGGCAGTTATGCATTCGGAAAAGTTATAGTGATTGTTTGCGACAAAGAATTTTGACCACTGATCCGTGAGGTCCATATTATGGAATGCGTAGGCGAAGTAGAGCTTGTCGCATTTTCTTCCTTGACTTGTTATCCACGAAGAGACGACTGTCATGAGAGGTGGATATGGAATATTAAATGTGACGTCCTTTGTCGGCAGATGTTGCTCAAATAAATCCAGAATGGCCTTGAAAAGCGTTTCAAAGCAGGTTTCTTCAGTTGCAGTAAAGACAAATTTGCGTTGCTCTTTGAACTCAAGTGAAATGCTGGCTCCTAATTGGAAGTCATCTTTCCAAATCACAATACCGCCGCTGGGTTTGTCCATAATGATAAGGACATCAATTTCGCGTAAAGGAAAACCGGAGCCAAAACACTGTAGAACTGGACCGTGCTTCGCTTCAGAAGTTAAGCCAGCGCGATCATTGTAGAAGTAAAAAGAAAATGCGAGTTCATCTGGCTCGCGGAGTCGAGCAATTCGTGAAATGTTGTAAGCAAAGTGGCAGGTCCTTGAGAGACGAGCAGCCGTTTGACGATCGAGAAATTCGAAGAGAAAAGCAAAAGCCGGCGGAGTCAGAGGAAGGTCCATCGAGAATGAAGTGTCTGGCGCTTTTCTCTTCCAAAAAAAATCTTGCAATTCGCACTTCCACTACATTATCACTACTTATTTCGCGCCTGGTCCATTTTTTTTCACATGAATTACGCATTTACAGGGTTCCCCCAATATTAACACCGCTGTTGAAAATTCTCGTTCTAGCCAGGGAATCATCCCGAGACGCCTTGTAGATATCATCATTTCTTCATTATGAAACGCCAAGCAAGATATACAAACTTTTTCTCAACGCTCTCTTCGTCTGATCTCTCTCAGCCCCGCTTCGGCTGAATAAGCGCGCGCCCGTGTTGTTTGGCCTTCAGCCGGCGTGGCGTGCACGCAGCGTGGCGCTCTCTCCGTCTCTCTTTCTCTTCCCTTTCGGTGACTAGCGCCGGCCGCCTCCCCCCGTTCCACTTTTGCCCGCAGCTCTCCCTTCCTCCTCTCAGTCCCTGCCTGCCCCTTGCTTTGCTCTGTTTATACTTTTGCGATCAGTGACCGCAGCCGCATTCCGCCGAGGTTGACGCGCTCGAGTTTGATTGTGAGGAGAACATTGTAAAGGGATAAACAGGGTTTTCTTAAGGAAATTTATTTAGTGAATAAAGATTTATTATGAGTCCGTGAGTGACAAACTTGAAAAGAGACCACTCTTTGCAGGCAGCCTTATCCTCTTCTCGCCAGACTCTCTTCTCCTTCCCCTGATAAAGAAGGAGTCGCCACACGATGGACACCCGCTTTCGGGAGCTGTACGGACGGGCGCCAACGCTTCACGTGAGATGTCCAGGGAGAGTGAATCTCATCGGCGAGCATATCGACTATTGCGGGTTGGCCTTGTTTTTGCTCCTTTGCAAGAAGGGACAGGTATGGCGTTTTCCCAATGGCCATCTCCCTTCAAACGGACATCCTCGCTGCGCCCTCGGACCAGCCCCGAATCGCCGTTGCTAACGTCGATCCCCAGTATCCGTGAGTGACTTGGCAAGAAATGGACCAGCTTCAGCTCCTGGGAGATCTCACTAGACGAGGCCAACGCCTGGAAAGGCGCGAGTCCACCTTCGTGGTTTCACTATCTTCTCTCTGGCTGGAAGGGCATCGTCGAGCGTTTCGGAGGCGGAAACCAGGGCTTGTCTCTGCTGCTCAAGGGCACAGTCCCTCCCAGCGCTGGTCTCTCTTCATCTTCTTCACTGGTTAGACAAGCGATGAGTCAAACGCTTTGTTGAGGTCTGTGCGACGGCTCTCGCTGTCTTCCACATTGTCACCGGTCGCTCTTTTGATGAATCTTTCAAACGAGAAGACTTCGCTGAGTTGTGTGCCGTGGCGGAGAAGTACGTCGGCACTCAAGGCGGTGGCATGGATCAGGCAACCGAGGTGGGTCTCGTTTCTCGATTTCCTTCTCCTTTGTTGATCTACACTATGAAAACGTAGATCAGTGGAGGCGAGAGGGAAATTCTTCATGATCCGAGAAGAAGAAGATAAACAAGGCGGAATAGGTGTTGGCCGAAGACGGTTCCGCTCTCCGCATCGACTTCAACCCGCTTCGATGTGTCAAGGTCTCCTTGCCGTCGACGGCCCTCTTCGTGGTTCTTCATTCGGGCGCCACGCTGAATAAAGCGGCGACGAATCAATTCAATCAACGAGTAGTGGAATGTCGCATCTCTACACAGGTTCCCCCTAACCCTTCAGATCTTCATGCTGGAGATTTAGATCCTCGCCAAGACCCTCGGAATTCCCGGCTGGGAGAACTTGCGTCGTCTGAAAGAGGTGCACGACCAGTCGGGAAAGTCTTTCGAAGAGATGCTCCACCTGGTGGACGAGACCCTGAAGGAGGAGCATTCACTTGAGAACGTCCTTAGTCGTCTCGACCTCTCCAAAGAGGAGTTCCAGGAGCGCCTTCTCAGTGAGAACACCAAGCATCGTGAGTCAAGGATGGAACGCGCAGGTTTCTCTTTAGTCACCTCATTTGTGCTCCATCGTCGTGCTCGTCATGTCTTCTCCGAAGCGGCGAGAGTGGACGCTTTCGCTAAAGCCTGTGAAGCTGGCGACGTCAATGAAATGGGTCGTCTCATGCTTGCGAGTCATTGGAGCTGTTCGAAAGACTATGAATGCAGTTGTGAAGAACTTGACCGTCTAGTGAGTTTTATCTCGACTTCAAGAGAGGCCCGTCTTCTAGGTGGAAAAGTGTGTGGCAGCAGGAGCCCTCGGTGCACGACTCACAGGCGCCGGCTGGGGTGGCTGTGTGGTGGCCTTGATTCCAGCATCGACTCCTCACATCCTCGATCATCTGTCCGTCTTGCTTCATTCGGCTCCTCGAGCTGGAATTGAACTAAAAGACCTCTGATGCCTTCACTTCATTATATTCACTTGCATCTATGTTCACTTACAGAGCGTTTCATGTGAAAAAATTTGGAGTTTGTCTCTTTTCTCTCTCCCCTTGCTGCATTTCGAACCGGTCCACCATTTTGACCTTTCTTTTTGCTGCAAATCAATCACTGCAGTCCATGACAAGGTGGAAAGCGACGACGAACTCGAACTTTAAGTTGCCGACAGAGAAGATTAGCGGCACCCACAAAACGTTTCACCTAATCGTGCCGTGCATGCGCGTCCTTCTTTCGACGTTCCGTGGCCCTCGGCAAAGCGTACAATTGCAGAGAAGACAACGGGAGTTGTTTCATGGATAAGAGTGAGTTGTTCTTGTTCTGAGCATCTTTGTGCAATTTTTTTGCTTCTAACTTACAATAGTGGCATTTAGTGCCGCGCTTCATGTGCAAGGAGTGCCGGTTAAAGCGATGCATCGAGTGTGGCATGGACCCGGATGGTAAGCGAGCTTTTTGTCATGAGATTTTTCTTTCACAGAAATCGTTCACAGAGTAAATGAACTTAAAATGAAGCTGGTTCGTAAGCGTCGTCGCACTCCTGACGAGGTCGAATATCTTGGGATATTTCGGGCCTCTTCGGCTTCTTCAGAGGATGACGATGAAGGGCAATTATTGGTAACCCTTTGAACTTGTGACGATGCTTCTTCCGGAGAAGGATCCTTGCCAAGTCGTCGAGGTCTCTCCTTCCGCTGCACCACTTGATAATGGTCTCATGACAAAGCGTTTCCTTGCACCTGATAAGGTGGAGCAGAACTGGTCAGTCTTTTCAACAATGAGCTCAAGAAACGGCAATTCTTCAGTGAAATTTGTTTCCACAGACAGCTTGCAGGGACCGATCAAGGGATTCGCACTATTGTCATGAAATGTTTGACTTTTGGAATTTATTATATATATTATAACCGCTATATAGGTTATAACCGCTTCGCCGCTTATAACGAAGCAATCGACGGAGCTGACGTCGACGCGATAGTTTCCTTCTACGACCTTAAATCAGTGCGGAAGCACTTCGGACGAGACGGTTTGTCCGTTTTTTTAGGTCATTGAATTATAGACATCAAGGAGGCGTTTAGTGAATTTATTGACAATTTTGGTGCAAGCAGGAACAGGGTGAGCTCAAAACAGCGAAAGTCTGAACTGGGACGAAATGAATTTCAGTTCTTGAATCCGACGCTTTCCCGAACTGGCGACAGTATCACCGTCGAGACACAATACAACATCGAATTGTCTTGTGTAACACTCACCGGCAACTTCATACAGAGACTCGAAAACACTATTTTCCATTTCTAGATCTGGCGCAAGATTGGCGATGATTACTTCATTCAACACGACGAATTCAAAAGCGATTCATTATAGCACTTTTACTTGATACACAAGTGGCGCAAGGCAGTTTCTTTAGTTGAAAAATGTTTGATTGTGCTAGCAGCGTTTCGTGAAATTCACCGTCATTGTCGCTGAATCGATAGAGTGAAGAAAATGCAGAAAATGCCTCACACACTTTAGAATAGCGCAGAAATGTCGATGCTCAAAGCTCGTTTCGACACTGTCGTCTGTTGGTCGACGGGAATGAACGACTTTGAACTCGGGCAATTCCCTGAGAGTACGCCAAACTCTAAATGCACAACTAAACGACACTTCGACGTCTAGGCGATCGTCTAGTGAACGTCGAGGATCGGCGATCCAATTACTCAGACAATGAGCAAAATGATGGGGTTTCATGGCTCAAGATGGGACGAACGTTGCTGCGATAACCATGAGATGA
>JAQIXL010002112.1:0-14279 GCA_034700245.1 Poikilolaimus oxycercus | reverse complement strand
GGAGAGCCCGGACCCGCCGGACCTCCCGGAAAGGATGGAGATGTCACCATTCTGCCTGCCATCGACGGACCTCCTGGACCACCCGGCCCTCCTGGAGAGCCCGGACTTCCTGGACCTCCTGGTGGACCCGGAGAGCCTGGAAAGCCTGGAGCTCCTGGTGAGCCTGGAGAGCCCGGAGAGCCTGGAGAAGCGGGAGCTGATGGACAACCCGGACTTGACGGAGAGGCCGGAGAGCCCGGAGCTCCTGGAGGCGGCGGTGGCTGCGAGCATTGTCCAAACCCTCGCACCGCTCCCGGTTACTAAGCTGCTCTTCGAAGCGATCTCATTGCTTTGTTTGTACAATGTTTTCTCTGCATCAGCAGGTACCATGAAATAAAACTGAACATTTTATGGCAAGCTCTTTCACACCTCATGAGGGCTGGAGACACTCCGAAAAGGGGAAAGCAATCGAAAGCTCGTTAAGAGAGTTTTATAGCTTCATGGGTCGAGTCTTCTCGGTCTTTGCCGCAGCTCTTCACTCTGACGTCTCTAGTGCTGAAGAATGACTACTCAGGTCCTCGTTATCCTTACCTTCGCAGTCGTTTTTCAATTTGTAAAGGGCGACTGCCCAATTGGCGCCGTTTTCAATTCGCAGACGAACAAATGTTACATGTACGTCGGCGCTTTTGATTCGTTCAGTCAAGGTGAGCTCTTCTGCTCTGTTCAAAGAGGTCACATCACATCGGTTCAAAACGGCTTTGAGAATCGGATACTTCAAGGTTTGCTGTGGGATTGAAAACTTTGAAAACAAAGTATCGATCAGACAACTCACCATTCGTCAGCGGAACAAGCGAGTTTTGGCTTGGCGGCGAATTCAACGAGACACTCGAGGAGTGGAGTTGGTTGGACGAGAGGAATTTCAGCTACTCGAACTGGGACAATGGTCAGATGAGGAGGCTGACTCTTTAGAGTTTCAGGCTTTCCCGTGACAACAAATGGCCTCAATTGCATTTCCCTTCAAACACTCAGCGGCAAGTGGCGAAACGTCGATTGTGATGGAGGTCGACCTTACGTCTGCGAAGTGCCTGTGAGATAAAAACTGTGCGTTAGCTGGAATCCCCATGCTGGAATCCCCATTAATAATAGCACGGTTGTTACGACACTAACAAAGAAAAAGAATAAAATAAGCGCGTCGATCAATAAGGTTATTCTTGGCTTTACAAGACAATGTGGTCGACTTCTTCTCGTCTTTCATCAACATTTCCAAACTGATTTCGAAACGACACAACTAACAAAGTTTAAAGTTGAATTCAATACAACTTTTATTGGCTCGTGATTCTTTGGCACATCACGAGCAACAGTAGTGGTGAATGCACTGGATGCTATCTGGACAGTCCTTGTCACGCTTGCAGAGACCGCCCGTACGTTTTTGACGAAAATGGCGCTTCTTGCATTCTTTCGCGCCATGTGCTTCAATTTCCGTCACCAGCGAGAAGGTGACGAACATGAGGACGAAGATGAAGAGGATTCTCATGCTATCTAAAGACAGATTTTGAGAAAGCGCCAGTCAAGCGGTATAGCCAAAAACTAAACTAAACAGAAGAAGAGAAGAAGACATACGCAGCTACGCTGACACAGACATTTGTGACGTCGTAGCTAGAAATCTTGAACTGGCATACCACCCGAAAATCGAAGGTGCACTAACATATCTTCAATCAGTCATCAGGATGTTGCTTTGTCAACATCAGTATCAGTGGTTAAATAGGGTCCGCCGTTTGGAGAACCCCTTCCGCCGCCGGAAAAAAAATTTGCGATTTTATGCAAAGGGTCCCCCCTTTGAAAAGTAGCCCATGCGGGCGACCCTTCCGCCATCGAGGGGTTGTCGGAAAGTCACCAAAGGGGGGAGTACATGGAAAAACGATCCTGGAAAAGGACCCTTCCGCCAATTTGGGTTCGATGAAAAAACGCCCAAGGGGGGAGTACATGAAAAATGGACCCTTCCGCCAAAAGGGCGACTACGGAGAACCCAATTTAACCACTGATCAGTATGCTTGCGGAAAAAGATTCGCTTGTTCGACGACTTTTATTGGCTGGTGATTGTTCGAGACATCAGGAGCAACAATAGTGATGAATGCAACGGATCCTGTCTGGACAGTCCTTGTCGCGCTTGCAAAGACCGCCTGTGCGCTTCTGGCGAAAGTGACGCTTCTTGCATTCCTTCTCACCATGCGATTCGATTTCAGTCACCATCGAGAGGGCAACGAGCGCGACGAAGAAGACGTAGACGAAGTTCATGCTATCTAAAGACACATGTTAGGATAGTGACAGTCGAGTGAAATAGCCAAAAGGCAAACAGAAGAGGGTGTTGAAGAAAAAATACTGGACTTCGTGGGCACCAACATTCATGACGTCGTAACCAGCGTGTATAGTTCGCTCGACATAACGCAACAGTTTTTTGCGATATTGTGTTTGGCACTCGACATGCTCGAGTATGAAATGGAGATGTTGAACTTTTATCGTTTCAAATGCATTTAGAGTAAGTATCTCATTTTCAGAGTTTTTCCCGCAACGACGCCGCTTATCAGAGGGCGACGCTTCGGCGCCCTTTACGAGCCTATCCGAAGCGTCTGAGCGTCATTTCAACTGATGGCCAGCATGCTGACGTTGCTTCTTC
Source organism: Poikilolaimus oxycercus (assembly GCA_034700245.1). Taxonomy (NCBI): domain Eukaryota; kingdom Metazoa; phylum Nematoda; class Chromadorea; order Rhabditida; family Rhabditidae; genus Poikilolaimus; species Poikilolaimus oxycercus. Next base: position 11,626 of record JAQIXL010002112.1, on the reverse strand, counting down.
TCGCATTGATTTCCACGTGCACAAATGCTACACTTTCAACAACAATTCGCTGCCTTTTCTTCTTGCTCAACAGAACTGTGTCGATGCTCACGGAAACTTGACTTCAATTAAAAACGGGTTCGAAAACATGATGATTGTTGGTAAGTCACGTTCCAGATGCCCCTATGTTACAGAAAATATTCAGCAGCTATTTTCTGGAAGTGCAACCGATTTTTGGATAGGAGGCAACGACATCGAATCTTCAGGAACTTGGGCTTGGACGGATGAAACTTCGTTTAGCTACACTAGCTGGGATAATGGTGCGTACTCGTGTCCTTCTCAATGAGCAGTACAGGCTATCCCGACACTTCTGGTTTTGATTGCCTTGCTGTTCAAGCGAAAACAGCCAAGTGGCGAAACGCTGACTGTTTCACGTCAAAGATCTATGTTTGTGAACTTCCATTGTTGACTGGATGCCCCACTGCTCCGCCATGTCCTTCCTGCCCATCGTGTCCAACCTGCCCGGCAGCGACAACATGTCTAACGCATCCAACATGCCCACCGCCTCCTCCATCTTGTTCATCAGAATGGACCTACTTTAAGCAAACAAACTTTTGCTATAAGGTTCGATTCATTACTGTAAATCTCGTTGTGAAAGGTGTTTCCTGGATACATAACCTGGTCAGGTGCAGAAGATACTTGTGTAGAAAACAATGCTCATCTGGCATCGATTCATAGCGACGCGGAAAATACGTTCATTGCAAGTAGGCTGCGCGTTGAAAATGATCCCCAACTCAAATTTGTGTGCAGACTTTGCCGCCGCTAATATCTACCTGGATAACGAGTATGATTGTACAACGTGGATTGGCCTGCACAAAGAGCGTGATGCCAACGACGGTGCGTGGACTTGGACTGACGGAACGACTCTCGACTATACGCAATGGGCGCCAGGACAGCCAGATAGCCCCAATCAGGTCTTGAAAATTATGTAGCCAAGAAACTTCTGTAGGAACACTGTGGTGAGATCTGGGCGGATCACTCAAGCAAGAACGGCGACACGTGGTATCACAAATGGAACGATCAAACGTGCTCTTTTAAAGAACGGAACTTTGTTTGCAAAAAACGACCACAAAACTGACTGTGGCAAAAAAGCAAGCAATAAACGCGGCGCCATCGTAGTTGTAATTAAGAAATGTTCAAGTCTGTTGAGCGCAACCACCTCAAGAGAAAATAAACATTGTTCTCTCCCTCTTCGTTACTGGTCTATCACGTTTCCTCTCAGAATCCTGTTTGCTTTTCGAGCTTTTAGACAAGCCTGTGATTCTTTATGAAGCCGGCGAAATTGCAATAGATGGCTAACTAATTGTAAGTGCTTGAACTTTATCAGAAACTGTTATCAAGCGCGTGGCTCGAAGCTCCTTTTATAACTGCGTTTAAAGAGGGTTAACAGCGCGACAACCGCCACTCCTCTTTACTAGGGCGTCGACATGTCGCCATTGATCTTTCTCTTCTTCGCTACTTTCATTTCCACTGGTCTTGCTCAATGTTCAACTGGAGCCACATACGACTCTCAACAAAACAAATGTTACTATTTTATCACGACACCGCTGCCGTTTCTTACTGCTCAACAAAGATGCGTCGGTCTCGGTGGAAATCTCACTTCGGTACGAAACGGCTTTGAGAACATGATGCTTTTTGGTGGGTGAGGGCATTCTTGAAAGTTTTCAGAGAATTCCCAGCAGAATTTTGCTGGCTCAGCAGACTTTTGGATAGGCGGCGACGACATCGAAACTTCTGGCACTTGGGCCTGGACTGATGGGATTCCATTTAGTTATTCGAACTGGGACAGTGGTAAGTCCTAAACTTTAAGTAGATGGGAATCACTAACGTTAGGTTACCCTGATACCAGTGCTGATTTCGACTGCATTGCTGTTCAAGTGAAAAATGCCAAGTGGCGTAACTCGGACTGCTTTGAAGCAAGGCCGTATGTGTGCGAGGTTCCACTGGGAGCAGCTTGCCCAACTCCAGTGCCCTGCCCCACTTGTCCGATATCGGCGACGTGTCCTACACCTCCGACACCGCCACCGTGCAAACCTTTTTGTCCTCCAGCATGGACTTACTTCAAGCAGACTGATTCGTGCTACAAGGTAAAGGGCGCACATTTTCATATTTCACAAACTCTAGTCGTTCTTTCATGCAACGTGGAATGAAGCCGAACAGAACTGTGCTGGACACGATGCGCATCTGACTTCCATCCATAGCGCAGCTGAAAACGCCTTCGTTGTTTGTGAGCCTTCTTTTTCATGGTCAACCTCGTTCAGCTCTAACCACTACTCAATGTCAGTTCACGTTGGATTACGGTGACATGACGTGGATTGGCTTACGCGAAGAAGGCTTTGAAAAGCGAGTGTGGAAGTGGAGTGATGGTAGCCCTGTCGACTACCTCAACTGGGAAGCGGGGCAGCCGGACGATTTCCATGGCATTGTGCGTCAACAATACGCGAATATTTTTTACCTCTTAAAATTATGATTTTTATTGCAATAATTGCTTTTTTAGGAACATTGCGTCCAGCTGTACAGCGATCTGCTTTCGAAAACGGGAGGTGACGAATCCTGGAATGATATTGACTGTACTACGAAAATGAGGGCCTATGTTTGTAAAGCGAAAGCCGTTCATTAGGCAAGTCAAAATAAAGTCCTGAATACGACGCCCATTATCACATCCTCTAACTTTTCGCTGCCTCCATGAGCTCGTTTTGGCCCCAAGTTTAGAAGACGTCTGCTCAAAAATTTCTTTCGAGAGTGTAACGGTTGAGAAACAGAACGAAATTTCGCTTATTATAGTGATCAGGGCGCTTCGCCAACAGTTTACCAAAAATGGAATAATTTTTGCTGCACTGATGTTATGCGAAACTTTGTTTGTAAAATGAAAGCTAATCACTCATTGTGAGCTTTTCCTATAAAGTTTTGATCGGGACTTTTTATAACACTCGCAATTTGCTTGATCAAATAGAAGTCGGCCAATGTGACCACAGTCGCAGACGAAAGTCATCTGGAGGGAAGCGTCTTGTTGTTGCCTTATCGCATTTCCACGTGGATCCGTCAAGCCCGAAAAATCGTTTATGACTGTCAAGGAGCAGTGATAGACGCTGAACCAGTCCTTCCCAACACTTCAGCCCTTTCATGTTAGTATTGATTTTCACCGTCGCGTTCATCAGTGTTTGTTCTGCGCAATGCCCTACGGGTGCCGTCTATGACTCGCAACAAAACAAATGCTATTCCTTCATCAAGATGCCTCTAGCTTTCCTGGCTGCTCAAGAAGACTGCATGAGAAGTTATGGCAACTTGACATCTGTGAGAAATGGCTTCGAAAGCATGATGCTTACTGGTAATTGAGTTATTCGATTAAATATTGTGTTTTCCAGAAAATGCACAAGGGCTCTTTATTGGTGCTGCTGATTTCTGGATCGGCGGAGACGATATTGAGGCTACAGGAACATGGGCTTGGACTGACGGCGCCCTGTTCAGTTACACGAACTGGGATAATGGTTTGTGTACAGAATATTTTTTGCACGAATACAACTTGCAAAACAGCGCGTATTGAGTGTTGCTTAGGCTACCCCGATACCAGTAGCGGAGACTGCATCGCGGTTCAAACGAAGTCTTCCAAATGGAGAAACACAGATTGTTTTACCCCACGTCCTTACGTCTGTGAAGTTCCCCAAGGCTCGTCGTGTGCTCCTTCGCCGCTTCCATGCCCATCAGAATGGATTTATTACCAGAAAACCGATAATTGCTACAAGGTTACGAATGAAACCTTTTTCAATTTAACTTCTTCAATGCAGGTGTTCTTTCACGGGGCTTGGTATGACGCAGAAGAAACCTGCGGTGAGCATGGCGCTCATCTCACCTCAATTCATAGCCCAGAGGAGAATGCTTTTGTTGTTTGTGAGTCAGCGAAGAGTTCTCATAATCACCATTGAAGCCATTAGCACGGCTCAACTGACAATGACCATTTACGACGCGTTCACTTGGATCGGACTGACGGAAACCGGGTTGATTGGGGATAGAAGAACTTGGAGATGGACAGATGGAAGCGAGGTGGATTATCTGAATTGGTCACCTGGCGAACCAAACAATCCTTTGGTAAGCTTGGCTATGGAGAGTTGATCTGCGAGTTTCAGGAGCATTGCGTCGAACTCTACAGTGATCATCTTGTGGATTCACGATCGATAAAATCGGTTCTTTATCAGGCATGGAATGATGAAAACTGCACTGAAATAATGCGCAATTATGTCTGTAAAATGAAAGCCAAGCATTAAGAATGCACTGTATCACCGTCTGCTTCGTGTCCATCCAGATAAACACTGCTGCTCGTTGTCGAAGTTACAACAGAATGAGCAGTAAATGTTGACAAGCTATGTAGTGGACATGAGCACCGGCATTCTTCTTAAGTATTCGGGGATTTTATTACACGTGGCGAAGACTCAAATTTCCTTGGAACCATAAAGACGCTGACGTACGCGTCGGAGTCGCTTCCGCTTATCGTGTACAAGTCAAAGGCGAAGGCGCCATTTATGATCACGAGGTGAGAAGTGGCAAATGGCCGCCAAGTACGCCAGTCACCGAATCGCAATCGCGAACGTGTTGCTCCTATTCGCATCGATTTTCATCTTTGCACTACATTCGGCTCGCCACTTTTAAAAGACTTTTTTGGTTCGTTTTGAGTTTGTTAATAGTGGGTCAACATCATTCTTCTTCATTAAGAAGCCGACATGCCACCATTGATCTTTCTCTTCTTCGTCGTTTTGATTTCGACGTGCCTTGCTCAGTGTCCACCCAATGCCACTTACGATTCACAACAAAACAAATGCTACTCCTTTATCACAGCTCCATTGCCTTTTCTTACTGCTCAACAAAAATGTGTCAACCTTGGTGGAAGCCTTACCTCTGTAAGGAATGGCTTTGAGAACATGATGCTTGTTGGTGAGTCAAACTCTCTAGCTCCACTCTGTCAGAGAATACGCAGCAGCTTTTCGCCAGCTCAGCTGACTTTTGGATTGGCGGTGATGATATCGCGACTTCTGGAACTTGGGCCTGGACTGATGGGATTTTCTTCAGCTATTCAAACTGGGACAATGGTATGCCTCACAATTGATGAAAACTGACGTCTCATCAACCAGGGTATCCCGACACGAGTGCTGGCTTCGATTGTATTGCCGTTCAAGTAAAGACTGCCAAGTGGCGTAACGCAGACTGTTTCGAATCAAAGCCTTATGTGTGCGAAGTTTCCCTTGGAGCAACATGCCCGTCAGTCGAACCTTGCCTGGCTTGCCCGACAACCACACGCCAGACATGCCCTACGTGTCCGACAACTTGTCGCTCTGGATGGACATATTTCAAATTCACTGATTCGTGCTATAAAGTGAGGCCTATTTAATGCATTGATTAAGACCAGATTTTCTTTCATGCGACGTGGAATGAAGCAGAGGAGAACTGCTTGGAGAACGATGCCCATTTGACTTCCATCCACACTGCCGATGAAAATGCCTTTATCGTTTGTGTGTTTTCTCTATTTCGCCTGTTACTCAAAAATCTCGTGAGAGACAGCAACTTTTTCAGCCATAAGTACGTCTCAAAAACCACCCATCGGCTACTATGATTATACATGGATTGGTTTGCATGAAGAAGGCTTTGACATGGAAAGGCGATCATGGAAATGGACTGATGGAAGCGACGTTGACTATCTTCATTGGGCGCCGGGAGAACCAAACAACAACGCAGTTCGTCTTTAAATATTATGTGCAGACTGGATTTATAGACGCATTGTGTTTTGATCTACAGCGACATTGCATCCGTCGCGGCTTATCAACAATGGAATGATGAATATTGTTCTGAATATATGCGAAACTTTGTCTGTAAAATGAAAGCACAACACTAATCTCGTGCTTAGCAAATCTCCTTGCTCTTCAAGGATAAGTACTTATAAATGCCTCTCGATATGCAAGACAGCCAATCGTCAGGCGTCTGGTAACAATAAATGACATTAATTTCGGAACGTATTTAATTTCGGACCGCAGTTTAACTTCTTATAAGGTAAAGGACAGGACGTCTGGGGGACGTAGGTTTCAAGGCCTTCTCGGAGGGCTTATAAGCTTACGGCGCTTAATCACCCGGTCGAATCGCTCGAGAACCTTTCACAGACAGCAGCCGATAATGCAGACGGGTGTTTCAGCTCTTAGAACGTCAGCAAAAATATCTAATGGAATGTTTTGGTTAATTTTTTCACTTATGCTCACTGCCTGCTTTGCGCAGTGCCCAGATGGAGCTGTATTTGATTCACAGCAGAACAAATGCTATTCTTTCATCAACACGCCAGCGCCATTTCTATCTGCACAGGAGAATTGCGTCGGCATGTTTGGAAATTTGACGTCCGTCAAAAACGGTTTCGAGAACATGATGCTTGTTCGTGAGTCAAACGTTTGCTTTAGAAGTTTCAGAAAATGCACAACAAGTGTTCGCGGGAGGCACATCAGATTTTTGGATTGGAGGTGATGACATAGAATCATCGGGAACTTGGGCTTGGAGTGACGGAAGCCCATTCAGCTATTCGAATTGGGATAATGGTACGTTTAACCTTTGCAGCATAATGAATAAGTAAAACAGGATACCCAGATTCGAGCGATGGCCTCGACTGTGTGGCGGTTCAAGAGGCGACAGCCAAGTGGCGCAACGTCAACTGTTTTGCCTCTCGACCATATGTGTGTGAAGTTCCCCAAGGCGTCGCATGCCCTTCTCCACCTCCATGCCCTTCTTGCCCAACAATTCCAACGCAACCTACTTGTCCAACACCTCCACTACCTTGCCCTTCCCAGTGGATTTACTTTCAAGAAACGGATTTTTGCTATAAGGTTTTCCGTTTTCAAGTAAACGATTTTAGGTGTACTTTCACGCTTCTTGGAGTGATGCCGAAGCGCTGTGTGTTCAACAAGGAGCGCACCTTGCCTCGATTCATAACGCCACTGAAAACGCTTTCATCGTTTGTACGTTTCTTGCAACATATACTTTCCTTTTTCTCGCGGCTCTCTCTGGGGGATTTGTGAGCTTTCACAAAGGCGGCTTTAGAAGCGGTAAAAAAACGAAGTGTTGTATTCTGAAAGATCTCTAAGAAAATTTTCAGCGATAAGTACGGCTCAACTTACAATGTCAGACTACGAAGATTTTACATGGATTGGCCTGAGGGAAATCGGATTTAATGCGGACAAAAGGTCATGGAGTTGGTCCGACGGAACTCAAGTGGATTATTTGAACTGGTCGCCCGGAGAGCCGAGTACGGCTTCGGTAAATCTCTAACATACAGTCAAAATAATTGTCGAACAAATAGGAACACTGCGTGCAGCTCTACAGCGACCGTCTCGCCCACTCTGTCACACAGTATCCAGAAGTCTATCAGGACTGGAACGACTTAGATTGTTCAAGATTTAATCGCAACTTCGTCTGTAAGATGCACGCAAAGCACTAAATTCTCACTCAAGAGGTGTTTTACTCATCGTCAGTATTGTAATGTCATTCCCAAGAGGCACGCGCCATGATTCACGGCAAATAAAACTACTCGTTTGTCAAAAATTCAATGCACAGATTATGCGCAAATATCTCTGCAAAATAAAAGCATTGCACTAAAGCATCAGCTTTAAATTTGTCCATGCGCTTTTCATGCAGACTCCTCATACAGTAAATGCTCGAAACAAGATAAAACTGTGAAAACTACAGTGTTTTATTCCTAATTGGAAGCAACAATCGAGGGCTGGTCACAAGTAGAGCAAAGACGCCTTCGAGCAAGCGAGGACAAGTGAACTTAATACTCCTCCTCGCTTGAGAGATCCGTGCGCGCTGCTGTTTTCAGTGGCTCGCACACGGGACAGTTCTGACGATTGCAGTTCTTCCAGTGGGCTATGACCTGTCGCGATGCTTTACAATGGGGATCTATTCAAAATTGGTAAATCTGAGGAATTTCAACAAATTCTCACATGTGCAGTGTTGATCACCGCACGTGGTCATGTGCTGGAGAACGTCCCTAAAGGTGCTGCAGTATCGGATGGTGCACCTTGCCGCATTCGCACCGGTATTCAATTTTTCCTTAAAAAGATTTTACAAAATTTCTTCGTATGTAATCTGACCTCTTCTCTCTTTCGACACTTGTGCGCATGCAGTACCAAGACGAGGAGTTGTTGAATGAGCTTCAGCTTTTGTGGATCAATGTTCGCAATGTTCGTAGCCGGTCCACTCATTCGGCAATTGTTATTAGGGAGTGGACAAGGCTGTAGGGCAAACGAGAAATTCATCAAAATTCCCATGAGACCAAAAAAGAAAGAGAAAGCGGACTGAAAGATTGCCGTAAAGCTAACATATTAACCAATTTTCGTAATTCCGTAACCACGGCGATCAATCAGTTTGCGCGCCAATCTCGCTTTAAATGTGGCGTTGGTGGGACACCCGCTTCCTTGGTTCAAATTGCCCTGAATCACCTGTGACTGCGGGCGCGATGGAGGAAGAGAACGCTGAGTGTGATCAAAAAGCAAATCGCTGCCACGGCGGAAAAGCAATTGGCAGCAACAAGAAAGTAGTTTTCCGTAGTTCTACTGTGAAAGAAAAAAATGATTCACGACAGAGCATGTTTATACGCAATGGATCAGGGGAGGAGGGGCGAGAAGACGAGCTCGGCGCGGAGAGCTGTGAAGCTCTGAGCAAGTAGGCAGTCTCCTGATGAGTGGAAGCTCACGATCTGGCATTCGATGCAGCGGCCGTCGGCGGCGGTATGCACAAGGAGCGGGCCTTGCCACTCCCATTCCTCCATCTCGAGCATCTTCATGGCGAAAGCCTCGCCGTTGCGCAATCGGCTCACGTATTGACGAACGACGAGGTTGCTGAATTAAAACCTTTCGAACTACTCAACCCGACAAACATGGTGCGATCCGCGTGGAAGACGAGGTCGGCGACGTAGTCCTTCGTCGGCCGCTTGGACCAGGTGACCAAGCAGATCGCCGTCACCATCGGCAACTCACGGACAAAGTCGATGAGGACATTCGCCGGCGGCATCATTTCTGTCGATTTCAAGTTTGAAGCATAAAAACAAATCAAACCTCGTGTCATGAAGTTGATCTCGTGGACTTTCTCGCTCACCACGCCCGGTTTAGCTGGTCGCTGATGCTCTTTGAGAATCTGAGCGGTCATTTCACTTTTGTAGAGTGGACACACCGAGGCAACGAGATCGAGATAGCGGCCGTCCGTGTCGAAAGTCAGAGTCTCGACCGTAACGCGCGAGAAGATCTTGTTGAAGAGATGTTCGAGAATGAGATCCTCAGAGAGGCGAGGCGGCGGACCGCGGGCGTCGATAAGGCGATCTTTCTTCGACGTCGTCACGTCGATGCCGAGTTCGGGCGAGTGATACTGAGATGATCCTGACTTGAGCCGAAAGAGGGCCTACCTCAATGCTGTTCTTCAAGCATTCCAATCGAAACGTCTTATGTGGACATTTCTCGAAAACACTGTTGATTTCAACCTTGAAAGTCTCCGTGTTGATTTCCACTCTAAGGTTTCTTCTGCGAAAGCGTTTTGAAGCGTCGAAATCAAACTTTTGACAGAATCGCCGATTATCGTCGATGAGATGCTTGAAGAAGTTGGAGGCCGTCTCCACGGTCGGCAGGTCCTCGGGCGAAAGCTGCGATAGAAAAGGGCGGGTGAGGATTTCCGAGGGTAGTTCGGCGAGTTTCATGCTCTTCGTGCCGGTTTCCTTGAGCCTCACGCCGATGGTCTGCTCGAAGTGCTCCGCTAAAAAGACTTGCTAATCCCCATCTTTTAGACATACAGTTCTCGTCAAGCTTGTGATTGCCTTCGTCGGCGGGACTCCTGAGGTTCTCGCTGTTCCTCGCGTATTCGGTAGTAGTCGGGCCATCGACCTGACAATGAGGAGTGTTTCTCGTTCAAGACAACAAACTTCATTGGGCTCAATTTGATATGACATGAAATTGCCTTCGAGGAAGCCGAAGCCGATCGTCATCTCACCCAGTTTGATATCTTCATCGAAGTCCTTTAGCCGAGTTCTTTTTTTTGAACAAAAACTTTCACTCACGAATGAATATGCGAAGTGTTTTCCAGTAGTGCTAAGGGCAGCGCGATCCACGGCACGAAAGAGGAAGCAGTCGCCGTATTTTACCTATGGGAACAAAATTGAACTCGTTAATTTTGAGAGACCATGGCGCAATGGATTTTGTGGAGTTTGTAGACGACGATGTACGGATCTTCGCCCTGTTTCGCTCTCCAAGTAGCACCGTCGACAATCGCCCTCCAAATCGCTCGCTTCGTTCTCGTGTTCTTGATAATGCCGAAGAAATCCCTATGCTTGCTGATCATTCCTGCATAAACGAACTTGACATATGTACGACCGTCGCCCATCTTTTTGAGCAGCCAACGGAAATCATCACAGGTGAGACGCGGACAGAGGCCGAGGCGAAGCGTCTTCAGGCAACCGCACAGCGCCTTCAAGTCTTGCTTGTTGATGCCGATCTTCTAAATTCAAAGCGGGTATAAAAGTTGGAACTTTGAAGGAAAACCGCATCGCAGACGATGGAGAGCTCCTCGATGCACGGCAGAGAGTCAAAGAAGCTTCGGTTCACTCGCGGACAAACCCAATTTTGGAGCCTATTAATGAATGAATTATAATTTTCTTTGAGCAGTCCAGCCATGATCGAGTTAAGATAAGGGAAGGCGCTGACGAAATCGCTGATGCTTTTGGCACTTGGAGGGCCAGCTAAAATGTCTTTGATCCCTTCTTCTACTGCACTCACAGTCCTTCACGAAGCCTCTGTAATAAGAAAAACCGAGGGCCGTGAAGCGCTCGTCGGCATAGTCGGCAAAGATCTACAAGACGTCTCAATTGCCGAAATTTTTAGAACCTCTTTGAGGAAGGGAATGTACTGATCATCAAAGCATTCGAAGCATGCGCTTCTGATGATAACTTTTGCGAGAATCTGAAATGTCGACCAAAACTATCGTCAGCAGCACTTTTCGCAGGAAGTGTTCGAGGAGGACGCGAGCAGGAAGGACAGGTGTCGGTCGACGAATCTCATAGATTTTGCCGTCGCCGATCACCGCGATGCAGTCGTTCATCTCTTTGTGAGTCTTCATGATTTTTCCTCCAAATGGTGCTTTGCGCCCACCTTGTAGTGGAAGTCGTCGTGGGTGAGTTGGAATTGAACCCGATTATGATAACCGGGCTCTCCGCGGAGATGTATTTGTCTTTCTCCGAGGTACAAGCTCACGCTCATGTTGAACCTGTAAAATCCTTCAGTCGGCCCTGTTGTTTACAGTTTGTACTAAACAGACTCCCATTTTGAATGAGAATAGAAAATTTGAATTCACATTGAAAGAAGGCATGCAAAAATTGTTTCATTCTGGCTGCTCACTTCTGCGTGAGCGTCGGGTTGTCAGCGATGAGCTTGCGGAAGCGCTTGTTCGTGTTTTCGAGGGCGGGCGTCTCCTTCGCCGACAGGAGGGGCAGGAGGCCGAGAAGCGCCTTCGAGGGCAGATCGGCGAGGCTCTTGATGCTTCGGAATTTCAACGGAGGGCCTGAACACGAAGTTCCACGAGG